>JAQFXL010000138.1:0-30547 GCA_034693445.1 Edwardzetes edwardsi | reverse complement strand
ACCCAAAAGATAACTTGGCCAGCTGATTTCAAAAACGTTCACATCCATTTTCTTATGACCTGTACAACACATGTATTGATGGCTAATATTTCAATCAATTATTCTGGCAATTAATGAGAATAAGTGAATAAGATTTCCATTTTGCCGAAACCCATGTTTACTACTTCATTAACCCATTCTATCCCTTTTTCATTCGATTTTATGATTTTGTCATTAATGATATCCGAAGTGTTGTCTTATCAAAAGCTAACCATTTAAGCACAAAACTGAGCATAACTTTACTTACAATCACTGGCGGATCCAATGTATTGTCTCTGAGGCTATGGTTATATTCATTATCGTTAGACACTTCACTAAAGTCGTGTTCATTTTTATTGCCATTTGTGAGTTGAGAACTCCTAACATTGCGCACAGAAGGGATGCCGTCGTCTTCAAACTCCTCATCACTCGAATACTTATCGTCGACATCATTGGTGTTATTGACTTCTATGAGAGCCGACGGAGAGAAGTAATATTCACCCGAACCTCAGTATATCAATAGTCAGATAAGTTTATTGCTCTCAAAGTCAATAACAAAATAAATACCAATTTTTGTGAAGAAGTGAACGAAACCGAACTCAAGAATTGTGGCCGAAATGAATGCAAAACTAATGTATACGAAATAGTCGAGTGCTGTCAGACTTCACAGAAGTTAAACAATAAAATGGTTTAGAAGACAATCAAATAAAAATTCAAGAGTTTGAAAGATTATATAAATTCTTATGTTGTAAAACTGACTAGGGCACTTTTGGCAGATTGTTCCTCAATTCTAAGCCCAAAAATGTCATCGTGAGGACAGTCGTCAACCCTAAGGGAATAAATGAAAGTTTTAGTGGTTTTTCAATAGAAGGGAAGGAATGATACCTAATGTTATTCTATCGGCTTTTGTCACCAAAAGACAAATAAATCAGTGAATGATTTGAAAGATAAACAAAATGATTGCAATACCCGTCGCCTCTCTGTTTATCCAAAAGCTATAATTTTCAAAAACCATAATTTACTCACAATTTGAGAGATTATATCTATAATACCTAACCCATGAGAGCACGACCAGCATAATGCACGGCGCGTATACTTCAATGACAAACGAACCCATATGTCTCTGGAAATGGAAGCTGGCCAACAGAATGGAGTAAGGACCATCTTCAAAGCAACACATAGAGAAATGTATAATCAATGCTTTTCTATTAGCAAAACACTAGTTAATACCTTTACGCTCATTATTAGTCCTGTTTGTAACAGGAACTGAAATGAGATCGAACTGGGACATTTTCATATCAGGGTTAATTACTACTTTTCGCGCCGGATTCCAAGTATAGATTACATCTGCGATCGAATAACCGACTGTTTTTAGGGAATAACTCTTTTGTGAAAAGTAATGGTCGAGAGAATGATTGCTTACAACTGCCTAAAGCCAGTGGACATCTCTGTTACCAGTGATGAAAACCAAAGATTTGGACTCAGATTAGAAGTGGTGCTCATAACTCAGTCATAAGCATTCAATTGAAAAAAGGCTTTACTTGCGTATCCATTGGGAAATTCTCCAAATTCATCGGACAGTTGGCTGTTATTGTCATTCTATTGAATGAAATTGGGTTAAACTCATTGATAATCGAATGCTTATCTAAGATATGGGAAGAGTTTCTACGAGTTTTTTGTGACTGTACCTGGATGAATAGAGAATCTTTCCATCGGAATAAATGCGAACAAACTTATTGGGAAGAGTTATGACGTGCATATGTGACTGTCTAGAGTTAAGGAAGTATGTTGGAGGCTGTGGACAGACAGCAAATAACAAAACTAAAGATTACTTTGAGAGCACTCAACGAAGTTCTCAATTGTTATAATAACTGATTCTCTTCTGAATAGTTATTCTCTGGTAATGTCGTTATATTTATAGCATATGTGAAGTTTCATATCCTTGTTAATAAAGTGGGGATAGGGATTGGAATACTGGTAATTGACTCAATCAAAATCCAAATCACAGAACACTTATGTATCTGAAGTTTCATTTCTGGTTCTTAAAAGGCATTCATTAGAAAAATGAAATGCATTTTCACAACTCATTTGATGAAATTCTTTTGCTTTTTGATACATTTGGATGTATAAGGACTCGGAATTAATCTTCTTATAAGTTTTGTGAGAATAATATTCAATTTAAGTTGAAGTTTCTTCGAATAACATTTCGTATTTTATAGAAAAATATCCCACTTTTTGAGACATAAATTTTAAAAAACAGATATATTTCAAGAAATACGAGGAATTGTATGAAGAGATTGATTTTCTTTTGTTAATATATCCGTCAATTGAGTCAATGAAGAGCTTTGAAAATCTCTACATAAGTGTTGTGGTTATGATTTGAGACTCAATTCGGATGAAATAATCGATAGATTATTGGATTGAATCATAGCTTACTTTCCAAATCCTGTCCAACATATATATGGAAAGGGCTAATGCCGGTGGACTCAACGTTCGGTTGGCATTAATTTCCATTAGAGATATGCTCTTATATGAAAGACGTCTGTCAGTCCACGTCTGACGAAAATAACAGTCCATTACGTATGTCTAAAACGATTTCAATCAAAGTTTACACAATCAATAAAACGAACAAACTTTACAAATAAAGTAAAGCCATGGCTCTACTGATACTTAACCACCGGGTGCTATACATACCATATCAATCTCAGATATTGGACCCATACTTCTCACGTGAAAATCAATAAAAACTTCTATCGGCGGACCTTAAGTTTTGATACAATAAAATCGATCACTTTTTTCGATGAAATGGTTTTATTCTTTTGTAAAATATTTGGCATACTTTTAAAAACAACCCGTCATATAATCTTTCAAATGTATTTCTTGTTAACATAGGTGGAAAAATATTCTTGTTGAAAGAAATGTTAATATGAATGGAGCAATCAAAAGTTACCTTTGGCTAATTATTCTTTTGGTGAAAAATCTCATTAATTTGACTTTAAAATGCACTACGCAATTTACAATGTAATCGTGTTTAGTTCAAAATTCAAATGTTTTCGAGCAGATAATGTAAATATAGTTCGTCTAAAATAACTATTTTATAGTTAAGTCAATGGTTTTATTATTTTAAGGTTTTATATCATCGAAACTAATGCATAAAATTTGCTGATTCTGTGGATATTGAGAAAGATTTTCAGTCAATTCAATGGAGACATGAATATTGGGTTTGACTCACATTATGTGCAAATTCTGTATCACAACCACTATAACTATGAATTGCTTTGTAAGCATTTATCGCTCAAAAATGTCATTTTGAAGTCTTTGCCATCAGTTGAGTCGCCACTGAATTTGTTTAAACAACTTATTCATTGAATGAAAATTTGATGGCATTTAACATTTTGAGGCATAAAAATATGAGATTGAAATAGGATTTTAAATAAAATTCTCACTTCTCATTTGAAAGGTTATAAATGGATCTAGTACCAACAAAATTGTCTCAGTAAATCAATGATGGCTAACAGTTTTTCAATATCTTTATTTCAATTTTGGAAGATTTTCTCAATAAAAACAGAAAATTTTGAATAATTGTAGTGATAATAGATTGTGGCGCAGAAATTGTCCTAGAAGGCAAATACAGCCTAACTTAATATCAATGTTTAGAGAAATCCCACCATTATTTTTATTCATTAAATTATAGCCGAGAGTCAAACAATTGAAAGACATTCAAACAAAACAAGTCTTTCGAAGAATTTTTCTATTTATCGATTAATAAACTGGTTTATCGATTGTCATAAATCATAAGGGGTTTCACTAATTGAATATTCAGTGATTATTTCATTGAAATAAGACAATCAACTAATCAAAAAATAAAGATTACCTCCAAAATCCGGTCGAAGATGATTATCATATCCAAGAAGCAATTGATCCAAAAGGTCGGAAACGTTATTATTTTGATTGCGGGCCAATTCTCCCGACGGGTCAAATCTGATTTTACTCAAACTTATTGAACAAAGGTTATCGATAATGATATGTCAATAATTGAATTGTCAATTCAATACCTGGACTGTACTCTGTCTGACCAGAAGATCAGAAAAATGATGACAACGATTGTGACGAAATACATGTATAAAGTCTTAAGAAGAGAGCATTGATTGACTTTTTTATCTGATGTGATGAAAGGCAGACCACAATTCAATCAAATAAGTGCAGCAAAGGTTTGTTTGGTTGAGTCAATCGACGCATCAGTTTTCCGATCACATCCTTTATTGAAAAACTGATTAAAGCATAAAATGATAGCTTAAAGAATAGATTTGTGTCAACGAAAAGCTTACATAAAAAGTTAATTAAAGGTATAATTAGTTGTAATTATTTCGATCAATATTTCGGCTCAAATAATAAAAAGGGTTGTTTTCGCACAGAATTATTCAATTTGAGGTCTTTTATAGTGATGTGAGAACCCAGAATTTGCTCATAACTGTGTGGTTTAGCTCAGACCTGAGCTCAACTTTCAACAATTATAAGCTTTTCTAAAATTAGTTTCAAAATAGTGTTACTAAAGAAAGACTTATTTGCCGAACAAATTGATGGATGAATTAATATTCAAATAAAATAATCAAATGGATGGCATTAAAATTAACTTAGCAAGCTGATATTAATTATGAAATTTTTGCAAATATATGAAACGACATAAATATTCAATAAATGAGTTTTGAAAGAATTTGAATCAGAATTTTCTGATAGAAATGTGAATAATATTCAGATTCTAATGAAAATACATTACTTATGATAAGTACAGAGAATATACTCTTATATAAGATAACTGAACCATCTTTATGAAGTTGTGCCCAAAGAGTCAGGTATTGGTCCAATCTCCAGGAGAAGTGCTTAACTCAAACCGTTGGAGAGTTTCTATTCTGAGTGCGACAAAAAACTTATTAATACATAAGCTATACATTCATTAAATATATTATGAAAATAAAGTATTAGTTAAAGCATTGAATATCAAATTCATATGAAAGGAGAGTAAACTTCACTTTATTTAATATTCAGCGATGCATACAATTTAGTAAATTATCCCAAAATTTACTTAAAATCTATTCATTAATGCTTTAATCTTTTGTTGTAAATCATTGGAAACTTTTATTTAATTGACAATAACTTCAATTTGTATCAATAGTGAAACCTTAAGATTCCTATCAATGAGTGAGTCGTGGAATTGATTTGAAGTATGTTTCAAACCATTTGAATAGTTTCAAGATTTTTTCATTTAATAGTAATTTTGAATAATTCATAGAAAGAATTAAATATTGATTTAATATTCAAATGAAGAAACAAAACCCAACCAAATATTTAAATTCAATTAATTGAAAGCTTGGAAAAGAATTTTTTTTAACTCAAGATTTCATTTCAGTTTAAACAATGCAAACATTTCTATTTCATAAAAGATATAAATAATGAATATTAAGCAAGGAAGAAGTGCCACTAGCGAATTGAAGAATGACATTTAAATCATATGCAAAACAACATGCAAAATATAATTTTATAAAATAATTTCTCATCATCTAAGCTGTGAATTAAATGCTAATTAATTAAATTGAATTTAGTGTAGAGATAATACGGTATTTTGCAAAAGAATGTTATTGACATCAATACTTACTTCGTTATAAATTCTAAAAAAACTAACCTTTCTTCTATTCACATAACAAATAACTAAACAAAATATTAATGAATTGAAAATCAAATTCATTAAAAGTATATTTGAAAGGTTTGAGACGTTTTTTGCAATTAATTTCAGTTTGATTTAAATGAGAATCGATTATATTTTTCTTATGAATTCATAAATAGATTGTTGACTATTAATGTGTAAAACAGTGTTTTGCAACAAAAAAACTGCACAAATCAACAATTGTCACAATGTGTGAGAATAATCAAAATGATAAAATATGACATTAACATACCTGGTAATGAACTTGCATAAACACAAACAGTCGGAGTTTTAGAACTCATATAAATGGAAAGACAAATAATGGACACAAAGAATACAAAACTGTTTTATTATAAATGTCTGAATTTGTGAATTGCATTCAAAGAACTGTTTTATTTCACGAGAATAATGTCCACAAACAGAACGCAATAGAAATTCTCGGAAACTCTGATTAAATAAAGATTTCAAAATGAGATAAACAAGGCAATTTTGGTCTAACTTTGCGTGATTTCAAACTATATTTCTTGCTTATAGTCATCACTATTTCCTTTGAATTATTAAAAGTCTAAACTGAAGTCTGAATCAAACGCTCAACACTTGAGAGAGACTCCAATGCTTTGAAGGAAAGAAACTCTTGAATGCATTGAATGCAACACTTTATTAATCGATTGAATTCTTAAAGAATTTCAAAAAACTGAAGAATTTTTCGTAAAAAATATTTTAAAACGTTTTAATTAAGTGACAAAATTATATCAAACAAAGAAAGTTATCACAAATTCATTACAATATTTCGCCGTTAATTAAAAGCATTCGGATTTGATGGGTAAGTTTGAAGATTTTCATTAATAATGGAAAAAACTCATCCGAATAAGTGCTCTTCCAATAAGTTGTCTATCGATCAGTTTTTGGAGAATGTGGTCAAACTATTCCTACATTAATCATGCGATTCATTGAATTTTGATTTCAATCATTTGAATTAATGCTATCATAACACTTATGGGAATAGAAACAAATGAGTACATTTGAGCTAGGGCTAAAATGAACTAGAAGTACCATTTAGAATTCTCAGTAGAAATCAAAAGATATGGCATTTTAAGTGCGATTACAAGGATCAATAAGTCAATACATGAAAGATCCCATTATTTATATTCGTTTAAAAGAATGGATTAATTTTCATCAAAACGTTTATTTGTTTCACTTAATCAGAATAGGAATCAAATGAGACATTTGATTGCATTTCACATCTAATCACAAGTTTATGAACAAACAAAAGACAAAACTACTACTCATTTGATGACTTATTACATAAATTGATTGATTAAAAGTCCATTAGAGAAGATTTGTACTGAAAGTACTTTTTTTTTGCTAAATTTGAAGAATATTAAGCCCCAGGTCTAATATATGTGTTCACAGCTTATTAGTAAAAACTAATGGTCAGCCCTCAGCTATGATCAAACAGATCGCTGAAATGTTTTTCTGAACGATTTTCATGGCTTTGTCATCGGATATGACTGACCGCACAATTTGTTTAGCGTTTGTCACAAAACTATATAATTGAAACATACTTTCCATACGAATATTTCCTAACAGTGTTTGACAGCGACTCACAGAAACTCAACTAATTCTTTGCTGAACTTGCTTTTCATTAAATCGTATTATAATAGGGATGGCCAAGGTCTACTATGTCACTGTTAAAAAGCTGACAAAATATAGGATATGTAGCAGGATTATATTTGGCATTTGGAATTGATGGCTACGTTGCTATTAACCCGTTGGCCATCTCTGGTATTGAACAGTGCTTTCAATGACAGTGTTTACCATAAATTGTGAGATTAAAAGCAATTAAAGTCTCTTTTTCCAGAATAACCAAGTTTAAAATGTAGTCTCTTTTACTTTCAAAGCTCTGATATAATACTAATTGCGAAGAATTGACAGACTTTTCAGTTGAATATTAAACTGACTTTCATTTCATTAATATTTACAAAAATTATTAATTTTGACATTTATTCGAAACATTTTCTCAGAGCATATCTCATATAAATCTTGAGCTAAATATTTGAAATGATTTTAATAACGAAAATTGTGAACATAAAGGTTGCAATTATTTGCAGTAAAATTATTCCTGGAATTAATTCCAAGTGTATTCTGTCAAATGAGAAGCTTTTGAATTCAAACAAACCTATAATTCTTTGAGTTTAATCAAAACCAACGAATATCACGAATTCAATGACAGTTTAGATAAAAGATTTGTTAAAATCAATGAATTGGTCGGAAGTTTACATTCTTTTGATAACTGAATGAAAGATAATATCGATTATAATATTTAATAATTTTATTTGAGATAAGAGTGAAGTAAATAAAAGATATTTTGATTATTCCATTAAACAAATGATTTTCAATGCATTCAACGGTTAAAAAATAGATTAAAATTCTCTTTTAAGCCAATTATTGTTAAATAATTTTCATCCAAATGTTTATAATTCCAAAAGAAGTAAACTTTTATTTTATACAAATTTTATATAAAATTTGTTAAAATACTAAATGCTTTTCAATGGAATTCTTCAGAAGAGTTATTAGAATAGAATAAAAAGAGAACAGAATGAGAAAAATGGGACAAACATTGCATTGAAAACATTACAAATTTATAATACATTCAAATAGTTTATAAGACTAGCGATTCCGATATCAATACTAACCTCTAATCGATTGCAAATCCAATCAAACAAATCAATGAAATTATAAATTATATGATTAAAAATCAATTGATTTAAAAAAAAAAAGTTTTATACAAATTGAATGACAAAAGTCTGAGCTATGCTTCAGATACAAGACATGTGCGAACAGTTATGAGAAACACCACTTTCAAAGTTTTAATGATTTGTATCATAAGAGGACAAGTATTGGACGAATGGCGCACATGTGCTCTCGAAGCCATCCATCAGTTGTGGTCTTCTCAACGCTTTACTCAATTAGAGATCTCTCAGTATTTGAAAATAGCATAAATTAATTAGTTTTCAACCGTTAATCGACTTCTTCGATGAGTACATCCGACGGTTTAGTATTGGCAGAAGTCGACGCTTCCAATTCGTCGTCCGGTTCTGCATTCAGATGGTTTGTACTCAGATTCTGTCGTAAAATACTGGGTCCCGACGAGGATGTGCTCCCCTTAAACAAAGCCTACAATCGAATATATAATTTTAAAATTTGATTTACTATCAAATAAGGCATACCTGTGCTCTCATTTTCTGTCGATTCAGATTAAACACCTCTTTTGCCAACTTTTCATATTTGGCCCTCAATTCGGATGTGTTCTGAGTTTTGAGCTGTTGTGCAAAATAATTGTGAAATTATATTAGTTTAGTAGGAAATGGATGAAAGAGAGAGCACTTACCGCCTCTTTGGCGATAGTCAACTCCTTAGTGCAGGTCGAGAGCCCCGTATCGAGAATTCCGAAAATTCGTTGAATGAGTTCTTGTGGTTGTAAACCACTGTTCAAATCTTTGAGATATTTGCCGATATCCTCAATAGTCATGCGGTCATAACCCGGAAGAGCACCAGAGTTGGACTGACCCCCGCTTGACATTTGAGCCAATTCTGCCAAACGCTGTTGTCTGGCCTCCTGATACCTTTGCTGTTGTTGTTTGCGAAGCTCTGCCTGTTGTCTCATTATGTTCTGGAATATAGTGTTAGTCAGAAGGGACTGATAGTCACTATTGCCAGTGAACTGATTGTTGCCACTGCTCTGCATTTGTTGGTAAATCTGTTGAGCATATTGTTGGTACTGTTGCTGTTGAAGCTGTTGTTGCTGTTGTGCCTGAGCCATGAACTGTTCCCTTTGCATTTGAGCCTCCCGTTCCTGTTGTTCCCTTAGGAAGAGGGCGTCCTTTTCGTTTTCGTACTCATTCCAAGCCGCGAGCTTTTCGGCTTCTGTCATATCTTCGTCGGGTTTGTTCTCCAGAAGTGAGTCGTGTTCGTGATATCTGACAATATATTCCTTATGATTTCGAAGCATTTCAGCCAATAGTCTATCTTTTGGGAGTTTAGGGGTCGGCCGGTCTGTGTTCATATCCGGTTTGAAGGTATAGAGCTCTGAAAGTTCTCCGGCTTTGAAATGTCTTTGGATGGCCTGTTCGTCAACCACTCGACAGGAAAGGGACTGTTTGATGATTTGTCGCTCATAGATCTTCTCCTCCATAGTGCCCTGGGCAACAAACCGGTAGACATAGACCGGCTTCTTTTGCCCGAATCTGAATATTCTGAAGATTGCCTGAACGTCATGAGTGGGATTCCAAGAGGCGTCAAATATAATACATCGGTTGGCACCGACCAAATTGATGCCCAGACCGCCGGCTTTAGTTGATATGAGGAACAGTCGCGCCCTATAGTTGTTCTCATCGTTGAAGACATCGATCCACTGCTTACGATAATCAGAAGCAGTGGATCCGTCCAAACGGAAGTAGTCTTTGTGTTTGATCCAAACATTTGTGGCGTCGTTCATATATCCCGATTCCAAATCGATTTCCGGCACATTTCTAGTCTCTTCGGCCGCCCTTTCCATTCTAAGTTTGAGCATCTCTTCCACTAAATCCAAAGTATCCAAACTCTGAGAGAAGAGGAGTATTTTGTCCCCCAATTTCTCGCACTCTTCCAGAATAGCGAACAGGAGAATAAATTTTCCGCTGAGTTCTATATGTGCTGCCTCATCTCTCTTTAGCATTGGTGCAAACCATGCGTCAGACATATTGTCATCACCTGCCTCAGATTTCTTATCGACCTCTTCCTCCTCCATTTCGTCATCTTTATTGCCATATCTGGTCCGCATTCGCCTCTTTGGTATTGGCATCGAAGGACCCGCCTTATTATCAACTAACTCGACATCAGAGTCACAACTGGGAGGAGTTTCGGCGTCTTCGTCGTCATCGATGAACTCATCCAAAGAGTCTTCGTTAGCCTTCTCTATGCGACGTCTGTGCTGTTCATATAGAAGGATAGGATGATTCCAAATGAGTCTCAACGACCCGTAATCGGCTAATAAACTCATCCTTTGTCTGTCGGTTCGATACTGAAGATAAAAAGAATACAATTCTATCTGTTTTTCAGTTAACATAACACTTATGACGTATTCGTGTTTAGGCTGAAGATAAGGAACTAATACATTGTAATCACATCTATGGACACAACCATTCAATAGTGTGTGCAAAATATGGACTCTTTTCTTCATGATCTTCACGTCATAATCGGTGGAGTCTTCGTGCTGTCCATTAGTTATTGGATTCACAAATCGATTTGTGAACTCCTTTCTGTTTCCCAAGAGATTGGGTTTAACGAAGTGAACCATAACGTGATATTCCTGCAGATTGTTCTGCAAAGGAGTGCCCGTCAGCACAATTCGTCGCAAAGTTTTGATTTGTGAAACGGCTTTGTTGTAAGCGGTCTTCTCATTCTTGAGTAGATGTCCCTCATCACAAATGACAACATCTGCCCCCGGGTCTAACAGACACTTTTGGATGGCGTCGCGAACGAATTTTTGTGGTTTTTTACCCCTTCCCCCCATCACTAACGATGAGAACAGTGTTAGACCGATGATCATCACACCTCCTCTTTTGTACCAGCAGTTGAGCAGCTCAGCCCTCTGTCCCGGTGTCTTCGCATCGAACATCTCGAAGACCAAGAGGTCATCCAAGTCGTTGTCGACGAGCCATACCCTGAACTCATTGGCCCAGTTCTTGATTGTGTTGACGGGACAGATAACTAAAGCCCTTTTCATGTGTTTCTTAATTTGTTTGTGAGTGAGGATAGTATACAAAAAAGTGATCACTTGTAGTGTTTTGCCCAAACCCATAGAGTGGGCCAGAATACAACCCGAGCCTTCAGAGCCCTCACTTTCCAACTGCTCTATTGTTTCGATGGCACAGTTGTACATAAATTCGATGCCATTCTTTTGATGGGGTTTAAGGAATTTGACGAGAGTCTGGTCCACTTCAACCAAAGGCTCTTTGCTTTCTTTGTCGAACTCCAGTATCAGTTCCTTGACATCCGCCGACTTAAGCGATCGGGTTTTGATCAGATCGTTGTATTCTTTCTGTTTCTCTTTGATTCTTCGAACCCTATCCCTCTCTGCTTCGGCCGCGTCTTTAGTTTGTTGCTAAGGATTCAAACGATTAAAACAAATTCAAAAACCAATCAATTGATTGAAACCTTAATCCTTTTGTCAGAAATTATTTTTCTGATATTCTTTCGGCTTTTATTCGGCGAATCGTTCTCATCGGACAGGACTTTACAGTCGTCCTCATCGGACGAGTCGTGAATTTTCTGTTGATTCAAATCAAAGGAAAATATGGATTAATGAACAGTTGACTAATGAAATGAAAAGTAAGACAAACCACTCTTTTTCTCTTTCCCTTTTTGTCTTTAGATTTCTTCGACTTTTTGTTTCGTTTCGACTTCTTGTTTGACTCAGATTCTGATCCCGAATCAGAGTCTTGAGCCGAGGGGTCCATTCCGTCAGAGGACTCGATCACAGATGAGTTATCACTGCTTTGATTATCCGATTTGTTGTTTTCCGAGTAGTCGTCATCAGAAACGCGTCGTTTCGCGACTTTCTTTTTAGGGACAATATCTTCATCGCTGTCCAAATCTATCACTGTTTTGTCTTCATTATCATCTTTTTTATCCTCTTTATTAGCACTTCTTGAAGGCCTACTCAAACATTTATTAACGTCTTTTTCCTTTTTAATCTCATCGACGTCACCATCGCTTTCATTATCTGCCTCTGAGTCAGAATTTCCCATTTTCTTAGTCTTCTTCGTTGGGCTTTTAGTCTCTTTGTTGTCAACTTCTTCATCAGAAGTGATGTCTGAATCCAAAGCATTGACTTTCGACTCAATATTCACATTAATTGAATTGAATTTAGAAGTGTTGACAACATTAGAGACATTGCAATCGGAATCTAAATCACTGTCACTGTTGTCCTTCTTTTTCCTAAGAGGTGTCGAAGTTTTCAACTTCTTATTCTTTTTGTCACTTTCACTGATCTCACTATTATTTGATTCATTTGAATCTTTGCTACTATTGCCGCGTTTGGAACCATTTTTGGCATTGCGTGCAATCTTCGGGACTCGACACAAACGTTTCAGTTCTTTGTCTGAATCGCTGTCCTCTTCTTCATTGTCTTTGCTTTTGTTTTTGGGTTCCTTTTGTTTAATGGCTTTCATTTTACGACAAATCACTCCTTTAGAGCTCAAAGACTCAAACAATTGTTCCTCTAATTTGTTTATAGTATTCGAAGCACTGGTGATGTCATTAATGGCGGACTCAATGATATCTTCGTTTAAATTAATCAGTTCTACGATTGGTTTGTATTTAAGTCTATTATCTTTGAGAAGTTTGTCGTATTTGGAGTGACGTATACTATTCGGACCCCTTTCGGACTTGTGGTTGACTTTAAAATCAGAGTCTGAATTAGAACCCGATTCGGGAGTATCTGACGAATCGTCGAATTCTGCTGCGGAAGAATCTGACGATTGATTCACTTTTGCATCACATTTGGGTCGTAGTCGAGTGCCAACACTTCCTGACATGGATTTGTCACTATTCTTGTCATCGGTGTCCTCTGAACTTAATTCAGAGCCAATTGAGTCGATTATATGTTTACTATTCGAGTCTTTGTTTTCTTTTTCGTTGTCACTCTCTTTAACACCGGTTTCGATATCTTTAGTTTCGGTGACTTTCGACTCACTTTTATTACTGCTTTTCGATTCGGTTTCGATATTATCTGAAATACTGTCCAAAGACTTAAATAATTCAAATCCGGAGTCTATTTGTTCACTAATTTCATGACTTAAGTCGCAAATGTCTTCAACTTCTGGTAATTGATTGCTATCACTATCGTTATGATTAGGTTTGGGATCAGTTGCGTTGCGATCGATGTCAACACTCGATGTCTTTGTTTGAGTTGAGTCGGAGTCGGCCTCACTTTCACAGTCTTTTTGATTGTCTTCAATACCATTCACTTCGAGCGGCTCTTTGATGCCATTTATGGCAAATTCGGGTAAAATGGGTGACACCAAGTCGTTGAGCCAATGTCTGACCTCTTGTATGGATACAAAACTCTTCGTCCACTCATCCAAAAGGCTGTGATATTTGAGGTGTTTGTCTCGCAATTCTTCAATTTTTTCTTTTTTCAAAGTAATGTCAGTCATGTTGTCAGTCATGCGCTTATGGATCAGCCATTTAGCCCATCAGTGATACCTTCAATAGACAATTCCCACAAATGTTTCACAAATAACCCCAACATTCAAATCATTGAACACTTTTTCATTCAATAAAACCTTTAAAAAAGTGATGAAAAATAAATTACGTTTCGATTAAAGACTGGATTTCGACGTAATTTGAATTAAAACAAAGTTTACAACATTTTTAATTTGAAGCGCATTTTGGAAAAGTTTATTTGTTTGAATGAATTGACCATAGATGAGTTGACCATGCTCATCCCACTATAGACACAACTGTTGAGAACATGTAGTTAAATGAATATACGCTACGATTGAAGTTAACAATCGATAAATTTTTAAACAAAACTTTTGTAAACAAATGAAATATAACGCAATCGAAGCGAAATCTGTTGAACTGATAAGTGAAGGGAACGCCCCCTAAAGGCGCCAAAAATCCACTTATTTTGAGGCCTTTTATGTCGAATGAAGTTTTGATCAAAAATCACAATTAAATTGCTTTTAATTCAAATTAATATCAAATAAATTTATATTCGAAAGACAAGGGTTTAAAGTTCACTGAAAAGGCATTTGAGGGCATTTGAGGGCATTTGAGGCTCAATATTGAGTCATATTTTATTGGATGAGTTGGGGATAAACTGATTCGGGATTTCTCTAGAAATCAGATCTGGTTTTCAGAGTTTTTATTTTTTAGCGCAAAACTCATTAAAGAGTTTGTTTCCATAGAAACCAAAACCAGTTTATATTAGAATAACTGAATAACTTCTGAATATAAGAATCTAAGGATGAGTTCAATCCTTTAAAACTATCAATCAATTCGTTGTCACTATTTGATCCATTATTGGCCATAAATGGTCTCAACAATTGAGATTTTTTTTAGCAAAATTCAGCACACTCATTTCTTATCAATGGCCTACAACTGTTCCAAAGTTCTGTGTAGAACTTGATAGTTCTTTATGTTTAGAAAGATTTACCCGGATATGTTCATTATGAACTGAATTAAACCATATGAACTTGCTTTAAATAGTGCATTGTTACCAGGGCAAATTATAGTGATTAGAATGTGTTCGGCAGTAGTTTTATTGAATGATTAAAAACAGTTAAAATTTCTAAAAGAATAGCAATTCATAAGAAATAATTGAAGGCTTAACTCAATTCACAATAAGTTTGACTATAATTAAGTCGTTTTTCACTCAGAATTGATTCAAGTTTTGCGGCCATTATGTAAATGTTGGGCAAAAAAGAGCAAAATAAGTGCAAAATTAGTTACAAATGATTTATCACATCCAGAGTTCGATACCTGAGATAATTGAGTGAATGTCTCATTATATCCAAAAAGAATATATCGAATCCATGAGACGACTATTTATGACTCGAATAGCGAGCAATAAACTCATCCTATTTTCCTGATAAACAAGTCTGGGCTCAAAATCACTTATTTTTCAATTTTGTTTTTGATGATAATTTTCAAGAGTTCAGAGATATGTACAGAAGATTAGCCTTTCCTCCCAATCAAAGCCCCAATTATATGATATCAGAAGAGTTTTGATTGTTTTTCAAACATTTGAGGCTTTTATTTCATGTGAAACAAAGTATGAAAAATGATTCGCATTTTCCAGAGTTTATTGGTTTTGAATTACATTTAATATACAAATTGAGTGAAAAGTTTAGTCTTTCCATTGAAAGCACTTTCATTTCATTGAATTGTGAATAAAAGGCACAAAATCTTTGTTTTAATTACATTATTGATAAATGTTTTGCGATTTTGAAACTAAACTTATGCTTCAATTAACTGCAAAAACTATTTAATTATTATTAATAATATATAAATTAAAATCATTTTTATCCTAATTTTATACAATATTTAAAATAAATCGAAGTTAAGAAACAATTTGTTGAAGACTTGAAAATCAATCGATAATTACTGCAAACTTATGGCCACAAATCATAGCTTTTTTTTATCACAGCATTAAAAATGACAAAAATTATCGATAATTTCAACCAAAAAAAACAAAAATTTAAAACTAAGAACCTTTTGGTTGCGAATAATTTTGAACTCTTTATATAAAATATTAGTTTTCATTAAAATTTTTGATTAAATACTAAAATTCATTACAAATGTTATTAAAAACTGCTTAAAAATAGTTATCATTCCTCAGTAGCACCCATTGCTCCAGTTATCGGTATGATTGGCGGGGGGCCGGTAGTTTGTTGGACACGGAATTGCTGTGCGCTGACCAGAGACTGGAATTCCTGATCTATTGTTCGATGAGAATAAATGTTATGAAAAACTTATTAAAACATTATAGAAGCAAATTATAGGAAAATAGTATGGAAGCGATGGTCACCTAATAGGCTTCGGTCCCGGAATTTTTGACACATTTCTCTGGACATTATTATTGTTTGTTTTGTTAGTTTTATAACCATTGGTTGAGGCACTGGTAGTATTAGTTAAGCAGAGCTCATATCCATTCTCTTTAAGATTTTCTTCACTATTCATAGCATAGTCTCGAACCCGAAAAGTGCTTTTCCTACAGAGATTAGTGGTAATGGCAGTGGTTGTGCCCATTCTGTTAAGCTCTCCCTCAACCGCAACCTATAGTATACACCGATTGTTAATATCATATAAAACATAATTTTAATGCAAATATCATTTGAGATAACCATTAAATTTATGGCATAATATTTGACACTCGATAAGAACACCCATTTTCTTACTTTTCTGTTGAGCAGTAACTGTTGCTGACTCTGGGATGGGGGCGGAGATGTCACTCTTCCTACGTTCTGAGCTTGATTTTGGGGAAGTTTTAATCCATTCTTCACGAGTAGTCGTGAATCACTCGGAACCTTTGCCTGAAGAAAGTTATTGCTGAGAGGGTTACCCGTTGTTCGGTTGGCCATTGAATGACTGGACATTTTGTTTGAGTTATATCCCATGCCTTTAGACATCGGTATCAACCGTTGAGACAAATTTGGTTCACTTCTTCCAATTTTACTTCTGGAGTAACTGCTGGTTGTCCTCAGATTACTCACGTCTGGCATTATTTTTGGGACGGTTGGTTCGTGCATAATTTCATGGGTGAGATTCATATCCCGGTATTTGTGCACTAAGGGTGTGCTCGTAATGCACGACACGTTTTTCCGAAAACTATCTTCTGTTTAATGAATAAAATAAATCTTTTTAATTAAGGATAGGATAGGCTGTAAAGGAAAGGATAGGCTTTAAGGGAAAGGCTTATTGTTTGCATTGAATGCAATTATTGTTTGATTGAGAGTTGAAATGAAAAGGTTTGAAATACCGGGTGATATCCCGTTTTCGTAATATCGGTCTTCAGTGCCATTCATGTGGTGTGAGTTGAGTTCACTTTCGAGTCGCGGATATCTGTTGGGGTCACGACTTTTGGTCAGAGTATTTGAGTTAATGGTGGCATTCAATCTATTAGTAATGGTTAGGTTGCGTGTCGGCGAACGCTCGGCAGGTGGTGACCAACCATTTGAACAGCTCTCTCGAAGGGAATCCTCTTGTTTTCTGGCAATCTTCTCGACGTCATCGATATTATTCAATTGAATGTCCTCATCGTTGGAGAGGATGAATGTCGAGTCCGCAGCAATTGGTTTAGTAAACGTTCCGTTCATTGACTTCTTGATTGTGTTTCCGACTTCAAAGGTCCGATTGTTTGACTCAGGACTGGAGTTGTCGTCTTCATTGACAGGTGAGCAGAGTGTGGACAGACCGCCATTGAAAATACTTTGACGTTTTTGGAGATTACGTTTTCGGGTAAAAGTACGGCTGTCCACTCGATTGTCTACCGATGGACTCATTAGCTTTAATTCATCCAATTTGTTAACTAATGTCATATGAGTTCCGCGCGATTTCTCACAATTGAAGGCATTTCGTACCCAAAATACTATGTCTTCACTTGAATTACAATTGTTTAGAGTAAAAGTCTGGTTCGGATCAGTTGACAGCCAACAGTCTTCCGAATCCAAATAAGAGTAATCATCTGAAGAGACATCAATTGTCTCGTCAGAGAGTTGGTCCACACAATCACTTGTATTCATAGCTTAAACTAAGTCCACAATTATATGATAATTGAGTAAAACTTGTCTTCAGATGTGTTGTATTCGTTTGACATCAATAGCCATAAAAGGAATCACTTAATCAATAAATTGTGATTTAAATGGCATTAGATTTGGATTTATTTGCGAGTCTTTGGGTTGACTTTCAACTAAAACACTTGACTTTTAATCACTTTTTGTTATTTAAATAATGTATTTATTATTAGTCGAAAACAACTGAAACATTAAGTAATCAATAATTAGTTATTCAGTCAGTTATCAAATCACTTATGAATTGCAGTAAACTTACGATTCATTTGTTGATTAAAATTCACACAAAAATAATGATAAAAACATTTCATTGAAAGTTAAATATATGACTAATTGTGTGCTAAATAGTAATTAAAAACTCAATGAAATCTTAAATTAACCGAAAAATTATAATTAAGCGAAATATTTGAGAAAACAAAACAACATTTTCTAAAGAAATTTATTTTTAATATATATTAACAAAAACTGATTTAATAAATGAAATGAAATTTTTTTGAAAATCTAATGAATTTATAATAAAATATTGTAATTAAGAGATAATTACCAGTGATTTGGGTAATAAAAAGTCGAATTCAAACCGAATTATAACGAATTTGATTCAAAATAATAACAGTTTTTGTTTGAAAGTATGGCTCAAAACAACGAATGACTCAAAGCATTGACTGAAAGCCAATTGAAGTGAATGTAAGCATTGAATTGCTTTACATTTGAGTCAATAGGAGAGCAAAACATTGAGAACACAATTCATAGATACAGGCAATTGAAATACCAGTGCATTAAAACTGGAGTTTTTGTATTACACTATAGTTTTTGCCACTTCTGTATAAACCGAGAGGAAAACGCGATTCATTTGACACAAAACTTATTTAATTGAATATGAATTTAATGAGAGACAGAGTGGCGAACAGACTAACGAGAAATGCACTCAAATATTGCTGTTTGTGTAACACTTTTCGCACAAAACACTTACACAAGAAGTGACTCAAAGCTAAAATATTTTTGCTTTGAGTTTATTTCTTAACTTAAGGAATGCCTTAAGTATTGAATAACTTTCAGTTTGAAACTTAAAAGTTTTCAAAATTATCAACTGATGAATGAGTTTTATGTTAAATACGTTTGCAATGGCTTTGAGTCCAATGACTTCATTTGCA
This sequence comes from Edwardzetes edwardsi, assembly GCA_034693445.1. Classification (NCBI taxonomy): domain Eukaryota; kingdom Metazoa; phylum Arthropoda; class Arachnida; order Sarcoptiformes; family Ceratozetidae; genus Edwardzetes; species Edwardzetes edwardsi. The sequence goes on along the minus strand of JAQFXL010000138.1, from coordinate 11,336 downwards.
ACAAAACTTTTTTCATTCTTCGAGAATAAACTTTTAGTTTTACTAAAGGATAAGATGTTTTGTTAAGTATTATCTGGTGTTTGAAACAACACAAACTCGAACCCTACTGTTGAGCGACTACTTTATGAATATGAGCCAAACCCGGAACGGGTCAATACCTGTGCGCTCCGTATTAACGCAATCTTTTTTGTTATTCATTCAACGAAAATCCAGTTTTAAATTTTGGGTCCTATTATGTATTAGTGACCTCTCATATGAACTGCTAAACAAAGATCACTAAACAAACCAAAAATGTTTTTTCATCACATTTTTTGTTAGTTTTCATGAAAATCCTCTTTTAATACATTGGAACCGAAAAGCACTGAATTTTTTGTTGTATTGAATAAAAATCTTTATAATTAGTAAATCGAAAAAAAAATTAAAGCAAATAAAAAGCGAAATAATTCAGACCAACAGAGAAGTCAACTCAACGACAACTTTTGACACAATTTTTTTTATTTCAAATCAATTTTTTATTCTTTCAATTTAATGCAAAGTTTGATAAAATAGGAAAACATTTAGTTTATTATCGCAATTAATGATCACATCTTTTGAAAATATTTTGAAACTATTTTTCAATCAGTTTTCAAATCGGTTTGACTCCGATTTGAGTCTAATTTTCGATATTTTTGATTCAAAAATCGTTTAAATAACTTCTGATTATATTTTTAATAAATGAATGACTCGTTTAATGATAAATAAAATACTTAATTAAACTTTTAAAGCAATCATTTAATTTGATTTCAAATCTCAGCTTATTTTTAGCTTTGATTCCAAGTCTTTGTAAAAAAGTCTTAAATTATTTTCATGTTCTTCGGACTGACTATCGATTTGAGAGATCTTTGCTTTTGATTCCTCAATCAAATCAATCATTTGCTGATTCCTGTCCTCTCTTTTAGCCTTTAAAACAGAGTTTCTGTGAACCGATTCCTCTGATTCTAAGCTAAGAATCTCTTGCATTAGATTATCCATAGAACCGATGGAACTGTTGAGTTGATTATTGAATTGTTGGCACAAATCGACCATAAAATCCATTTTTGTTTCTTTGAAATCTGTAACTCTTTGGTAGGTTTCCATCAATTGATTCAAATCGGATTCACCTCTGATTTGTTCCAACTCTTTGACAATAAACCGGATTTCGCCGAAAATGAATGGCTTGTGATTAAAGAGACGATTCATTATCTCATCGCTGACTGCAATCAGTTTCAAAATCAAATTTCAATCGAGATTTTTGAAAAGTTTTACCTTTGAATACATTCATCACATAATTGTTTGTATTAAATGACATCCTTATCGGTAATCTGTAGTTAAAAATGTCTCAAAACATCCAAATTTAAAATCCAATTAATTGAAGCATTAAACGAATGATTAATTTCTTCGTATAATTAATCCCTTAATCCTATTATTATTGAAATTCAACTTAAAGTTCAAAAATCTAAACAAAAATCTATTCATTGATTACATAACTATCGAAAAAAATTATAAACAAATTTTGACGTAAACTTAATTAATGACTAAAAATAAGTGAAATAAAGACTCGAATCCATTAATGAATCAAATTTCGACAGTTTTAACGATAAACTAAATTTAAATCAAAAATGAGTTTTATTTTTAGATTTCTTAACAAAACCAAAATTATTGGATAACTTTTGGATGAAAATTACAAAACATATGATGTGTTTGAATGACAGACACTTTGAATAGTATTTTTGAGCGGATGTGACGCCAAGTGTTTGACTGTAATGGCAGTGAGGAAGAGGTCACGTGAAGGCAAAGTAATAGTACAACAACTTCCGTCTCGTCGACGCCTCCATTGATAACAAGACTCACAACTCGTTTGCAATACTTTTATTTGACATCAGTTTTGTCTCACAATTGTATCTCAAAATTACAAATCATTTTTAGTTTTTGAACTCAATTTACAGACGTTAGGAGTAAACCATTGATTAATCCAATTATCGGATCCGTTGCTCTCATATACACATTATTTTTGTCGGTTTTTTCGCCCAAATCTGTGGTTTACGTCAAACTCAGAGACGATTTTTTGGTCACTTCTTTCGCAAAAAACAGATCTTATTTAAAGTCTCTTTCGTTTGAAAAACGACAACAATTTTGTTGAATAAACCAATTGATCGCAAATAATGTCAGACTTCGACGCATTCGTATCGGTGCCCAATACCGAGGATCCGGCGGCAGAGTTCTTGGCCAGAGAACAAAACGCTTTGGGAGAACTCGAAGACGACTTCGACTTTCCCACTAATCCTAAAGATATCTCACAAAGTATTTGATTCATTCATTAATTGGTTTTAATTCAAAACTAATTATATTTTATTGTCTTTTCAGAAATGAATGGCAATTATGAAAACGGAGAAACAAATGAGGTTTTTGTCATTTGTTTGATAAATGAGTTAAATATTTACTCTTTGTTTTTGTTAATAGTTTTCAGATACAAATGAATTGAATGGTCCGAACGGACTGTCCAACGGTGACAATGAAGGCGACGACACCTTTGAAAATGATGTTAAAAACATGAATGCCATCAATTCATCCCAATCTTCAGATAAAATCAGAGAAGAGATCAAAGAAGAACCCGAAAAGATTAGGAAATGGAGAGAAGAACAGAACAAATTGCTTGAAGAAAAAGATAGAGACGAGAGTCGGAGAAAGGAAGAGCTGAAGGAAACCGCAAAACATGAACTCGAAGAATGGTATGCAAGATATGCGGAACAGTTGGAAAAGTCTAAACTAAATAATAGGTGAGAATTGATTTTCAATTTGCAAGTTCACTAAAAAATGACACAAAAAGCAATTCAATGAATGATTAATTGGACACAACTTTTGACACAAATCTATATCTATTGATAACAAATCTAATTATTGTATGAATTGATTAATTCCATACCGTTTTGCGGCACAGGGAGGCCTGCAAGTAAGACCATTCACTTCTCTAACCTTATATCCGCCCCTTTCAGCACTGTTTTGTAGTTATTTGGTTGGAATGTAGTCTTTGATTCATTTCTTTTATTTTAATTCCTCTCTATTTATGTCTTAAAATTGATTTCAATTGTTTTGTTACGTAAAGAAATGCTGAGAAGGAATGGGTGGCCGAACGGGACATTGAAGTTGCGGGACAGGAGTGGGAAAAAATCGCCAGAATGTGTGATTTCAACCCAAAGTCAACCCGTAATACAAAAGACACCTCTAGAATGAGATCAATACTTTTACAGCTCAAACAAAACCCACCGTCGGGTCAGACCAGTAAACAGTGAATTGTTTCGATAGTAAACTATTGATAATTATAATAATAATAATAATTAATAATAATAACCACATTAGGAATATAATTGCAGTAAAGATCGCAAATCCAATGATTAATAATAATAACGGTTTGAAGAGAGAAATTGCTATAAAAGGCAGACATTATTATAAATAATATAAATGATTATAAATATATCGAATAATTTGATTAAACAAATCGTCTTTGAATACAACGGCAATTGAAGTGATTTTCAGTGTTTTTATTTTATACAAACTTTCAGAGCACTTGTCGTTAAATTAAATGATTGGCGCTTTTCATTCAAATTGTATAATATTTGGGACAGACGTCTGATTTGATTCGAATCATTGCTTAAACTCCTGGTTATTATTTAAGTGAATATTTTGTTCGAATTATTTCTGTCGAGAAATAGTACTAAAATTTAGTGAAGATTTCAATTCATAAGTTATATTAACTGCTGTTTAAGTGTAGAATAAAAGGCAAATAACACTGAAATTGTTTTGAAAACTAAATTTGAAACTATCTGTCGATTGTATAATACATATGAAGTACTCATTCATTGATTTGTATAAAAATAACTAAAATCTTGAAATTTGATTACTATTTACTGAAAATATCTTTTATTCTTATAATTAGTTTAATTTATTATACTTTTGTGTCAATTGTTTTATTCATTTCTACGATATTTTTTAATTTGTTCCAAATATTTGCTATCATTTCCTATAATTACACTGAAGTTAAAGCGATTTTTCTGTTATTTTTGTCCAATTTTTTGCCGATTTTTAGTATGTTTTCTATTATCGAAACTAAGTATTCATTGAAACAAAAAACCAATTATTTATATTCACTTTTAATGATAAGCATATAATCAATCAATTGTTTTAAACAAACAAAAAACAAAGCATTCCTTTTGTGTGCTCTTTATTTAATCCATCGCTTTATATATAATAAGTTTTAAAAGAAAAGTTGATTTAAAAAAATCTGTATTTCTCTGTATAGACGAGTAATGAAACGTTAGGTCAGAAAATATGATAAATTAATAAATTTAATGCCAAAAATGGCCCCAAATTGTCATTCAATTCATTTGTCTGATTATTAATCATTTGCTGATTATTTTGCTGTCATTCCTATCGATATGTCATTTGAAACCAGAGTGCAATCCATTGAGTAAACGCTTTCGTAATATAGGTATCAGTTATTGTTTGACATCAAAATCTATTTTGTAGTTTGTTTTCAATCATTTTTTGCAGAATTTACAAGATTTTAGATTTTGAAATAATGGGAACGACTGATGCAATCAATGCCACTATTTATTCAATTTCTCTCAATATATGAGTTGTTTTTCTATTCAATCGATTGAGAAAATAATTGTCTTTATTTGCGAATCAATGATATTATTTGTTATACATTTAGTCGACAAATGTTTTGTGATTACAATAATTACAAATTAATTCCTTCCTTACATTCAATCAATATTTGCAGTCAATTATAACTTATTCTTAATCTTATTGAAAAAGAGCCTTATATTCAGTTTTTATAAAGTATTTATGTTTTCGAATGTCTTTATTTGAGAATATTGTAAGATATGAGCGGAATGTCTGTAATTCTGTCCTAATTGAAGACTTCCTGTACTTATAACCAATAAGTTATAGTGAGTTCTCTTCAAAGAATAAACTCATCCATTGATTTATTGTATTGACTTTGATTTTGACCAATCTCATTTTGAGAATAACAGTTTCTCAGCTTTTTCTAATAGACATATTGTGTGTCACTGTTGTCAAGGATTGAATGATTTCCTATAATTATCTTTCAATGGATTGTTTTTAATTTACATTCAAGCAATCAGAACTTTAATAGGGAGGAAACGAAAAGGAGGCATGTCATTTTAATGATGTCATGTGTATAATGATTATCAACAATTGATCTACAAATTGAAACATTAATAAAAACATAATTTGATTTTGTTGTGCAATCCGTGAGCCAACACTTTAAACCCCTTAATGTTAGCATTACTGCAATAAATATCAGTCTAACAGTGAAAAGAATGTATAGGACTTACAGCTTAAACGCCTATCGTTTGGTTATTGAGTAAAGCTGTCAACTGTATGACAGACAACATTACCAGAGCATTACCAGAGGCGCTCAATTCTGCACTTCTCCGTTGAAATACATAACTGTATTGGTTGAATAAGTGAGGACAATTCAAAATAAATGTTTTATTAGAATGTGTACATAATTGGCGGCTATTTATAAGTTCTTCCAAATAACGACAAATTCAAAAGTGATTTAATGGATAATAAATAATAGAAATTCAAAAATCTTTTCAAAACTTTTTACACAAACATTTGGATTGAATTGAAATCAATTGAAAACTTATTTACATTTTATAAGAAATGAGTAGAATTGCTGCCGAATAGGGGGACAGAAAAAGTAGTAAAAAATAAATTAAGTAGACTTGGAGTTGGCGTCGACCACATGTCCCATCAAATCAGCGAACTTTGCCATTAAATCGACGCTATTGTCGGTCACTAAACAACTCATATTTGTGTCGACCTATCAATCGATTATAAATACAAAATAAATAAAATTTTATGAATTTAATGAGTATTGAAAATATTTACGTCATTAGTCAACGAATGGTTGTCCCTTACGGTCACTGTCTTCACTGGAGATTCACAAGTGTTAAGGAGGGTTCCCAAAGATAAGTCACAACTCTCGCCGTTCAGCCATTGATGTTCTGGTGGCAGAACAGACGACAGCTTATGGCGTTCGATCGGAGGGCTGGCCAACGATGATGACTGCGATACAGAAGTTGGGAGAGTGGGGTCGGTGTTAAGGCTGTGCTTATGTGAAGCGTTGTTTGACTCGTTGTTAAGCTGCTCGAAAGGCCTCTTCTCTAAGGAATAGTTCGTAAGACCAGAGCACGAGTTATCACTGAATGGCGGCTCCGGTAATGAGATTTCTAACAGTGAACTGATGTGTGGATTTGATATCAATTTTTCTGTCGAGTCTTCAGTGGAACTGTTGATTACTTCACTAGTTTTGTCCAAAGACTCTGAAATATTTGTATTGAAATTAATGGATGGAATACTTGTGCTTTCGGTCGGATTGTCATTAGTTTTGCTAATATTGATATCGGAATCGTTTTTATCTTCAGTTTTCTGGGTTTCGAATATAGAAACCGTTTTAGAGTTTAAAAGTGATGCCGACTTCGGCACAGAATAAGAGTTCAGTGTTTGCTTCAGAGTCTGCACTGAAGTCGAGTCTAGCGATGAACTTATTATCGGAACAGACTTTGAAGAGATCGGTTCGATTTGAATGACCGGTATATTCGATGAATGCATTTTGTTTATGATTCGGTCCACAACTGATGACTGACAGTTTGTCGGACTCAACGGTTTTTCCCCTTTTTTGGGTAATATAACGTCAAAGGAGTCATTGTTTGTATGGCTTTTAATCGATTGTCGAAAATCGTTGGCATTGATTGCAGTCATGTTTACGACGGGAAGGCTTTGATTTAAAACCGTTGCGTTCGATGTGACACTCATGGCATTGATGTGAATGTGCGGATGTGCTGCTGGTATTACATAAATGGGTTGTTGTGGAGAGGCAGTGCCTGTCGGTGTTGACGAGTTGTTTGGCGGACTTCCTCGAGGCAGTAAAGGTTTATTCTGTCCAAATACCGGTTTGGGAGTCGGCCTCCGTTGACGTCGAGTATACTTATTAGACTGGAGCTGTCGGAGCGCTTCTTGAATGAGTGCCGGATCGCCGCAGATGTTACGGCTCTTAGTTTTGTTGACCGCTTTAGGCGCCGGAGACTTCGGAACAATGAAATTATGACCAGTTTTTGGATCTTTTTCATTAATGGACAACACTTTCGATGCATTTGACTCCAGTTTATTAGAGCCGTCATTACTGTTGTCATTGAATATCGTATTAGAGATCACATTCGACAGCAATTGCGAAGAGTTGTTGACCGCACCAGTCATTAACATTTGCGGATTGAGTGGTGCGGGGGTCGGCTTTATTCGCTTCTTCTTCTGAGTCTGAGAATTTGATGTATTGGTCGGTCTCTTCAATGACTGGAGCGACACATTTGCAGCCAATAATAATTTATATAACAGATCAGTATTGCTCTGGTTATTAGACTTTGGAAGCGAACTCTTCTTCGCTTCATATTTAGTGTCCACCTCTTCGTTGGGTTTAACGACAGACTCTTTAATGTCTGCACTGGTATTCACAACATTTTGAAAAACTGGTTCCCAAACATATTCGAGAAGAATCTTTTTGGGGCACCGGAAGAGTAAGTAAAGTTCTCCAATAGTCATAGAACCGCATTCTTTGAGAGACCACCCTTTCCGAGCCCTTTCGACGCTTAACTGAAACAATTCAGAGCTTTCATTAGTATTCGTTGCCTTCTTTTCTTCGTTATCTTCTTCGACGTCATTGTTATCCCTATCGATATCACCGACACTCAGCCATTGGGCGAGCGTTGCGTTTGCGGGCGGTTCAGGAAGACATACGTTTGCATTAGTCTCAGGAGACGGCAGATCTCTATCTTCCTCTTCATCTTTATTCTGGTCGTCATCTTCTTTATCGTCCTCCTCATCGGTTGCGTGTATTTCTTCATTCATTGCATTCATTTTCTCCAACATTCGCAACAAAGTGAGAGAACGTTGGGCTTCTCCAATGGGTTCGTCCTCATCGGACTTGCCTTCGCTCTCAAAAGACTTATTCAATTGATTCTCACTCTTATTATTCTCATTCTTTTCGCAATTATTATCTTCATTGATAACAGAGTTGTGCTCTTCATTAGTCTTCAAAAAAGTTTCCAATCGGTTTGGGTCTGGATTTAAGTCCTTATCTTTTGATTTATTAGTCTTAGACTTTTTGGAACTGCCTTTCAGTTCGTCATTATATAAGGTCTTTAGATATGCGGTAAAACTCAAATCCATTTGTGAATTGAAAACCGATTTATTTAATGAAACATTGTTTAGATCACCGCTAGAGTGAGGCCTAATTCTCAAACACCGGTCATCCGTTTGGCAGTTATTAGGTAGAGATGTGCTGCAGAGTGTCAGACACTCGGCTTCTTTAATTCGCGAGGGATTCCATCGCTTTTCCAAATAGTCGACTAAATTTGATAATCGTTTTTGAAGAGAGAGTTTTGTTCTGACTCTTGGATTTTGGGATAGAGAGTGGACTCTGAGCCACGACTCGTTGTTGGCCGGATGTAACTCAATGCACACCTCTTTTGGAAGATTCAGTAAGTTTTGGGTACTATTTGTTTTGGTGTTTTCAGACACTGAATAAAAAACCAATACTTTAGCCATAAAATAGTCGAATGTCTGCTGAGATTATTTACCATTGATTTTATGGATTTTCTTCAATGCCTTACAAATGGGTGTCTTTACTCTAACGCTCTTTCCTTTCACTTTAAATGTCGTATGACTTGGGAGACAAAAATAGATCATTAAAATCAGAGAAAAAAAGAAATCAAATTTTACCCGAAATTAACCAATTGTTGCAAATGATGTCCTAATTTGTTATCGAATTTTGAGCCAAACTTTTTCCATATTTCTCCGTAATTGACGAGACCATAGATTTCTTGGATATTCTTATCAACAACTGATTCGATTGTAAAAACATTTATTAGAAAAATAAATTAAAATTAAGACAATGTTTGAGACCTTCATTAATGATCAAAGAGTTGGCGATTTTGTGCCACATTCGGTAGTAGTAGTGGCGGACCTGTTCGTAGTTCTTAATCATATCCTGAGGTATACCTTTCTTTTCGCATCTCTGGGTTATATACAACTGAATCTTTGGGAAGTCCTTTCCGTGCTATCAATCAAAAGATGAGTTTAATTAAAGTTTTCATCTCTTGTTTAAAGTTTTCATTACTTCAGAAATGGCCTCAAAGAAGCACTTCGTGTCCTCATTGGTCCACATCTGCAACTTTCTCAAAGACTTTCCTCCTTTAGAGCCGCTCTTCTGATTCAAGTCATCAGTTTTGTTGACTTTATTGACGACTGATTTGTCTGAATCACAATTCGTCACATTTTGTGTCAAATTATTTTTATTTACGGATTTGTCTGTAGTTAGAAAAGAAGGCAAACATTAGATAAAACATTGAATCGGATTAAAATCTCATGAATTTGAGACCAATTTTCTTGAGTGATATGTTTGGACTGTTTGTTGTTGTCGTCGATTCCATTGATCTTTGAATTGGTTTAGAAATACGATTGGATTTCCGCCTAAGTTTCGGGTTATTATCATCCAAATTGGGTGACAACTTCTGGCCATTGAGTTGTTCGCTCACATCATTTGTCACTGTCATCTGATCCGCACTATTCTTGAGTTGAGACTCATTTGTTGACATTTGATTCTCAATCGTCATGTGATTGATATCTAAATCTATTTGTTGTCGTTTTTCATCCAAAATGATGATTGACTTCAACTCTTCAGGTATTTGTCGTTTCTGACTATCAACAGCCAAATCCAACTCATGTCCAATGCTATCAGATGTGGAAAAAGTGGTCAAAATTAGTGTAAAACAAGAATTGAATAAAGTTTTAAACGCGAAAAATGGCGTCAAAAACACAAAACATTATCAAATGTTTTGAAGAAAATTGTTTTTGTAATTAATTTCTTCGCCAAAACTCACCCAAAAGCGGACCAATTGCTGAGACCATCCGATCTTTTTCTTTTTGGCATTTTATGTGACATTTTGTCCAAAAGATTGATTTAAGTAATCATTGTTTTGATTTTCAATTTAGTGTTGAAATTCAGTGACGTTTTGCTGTTTGTGTTTACTATACAAAAACGCAAAACATATCTCTTCTCTGACTTCAAAAGCAGTCATACATTGAAAACAATATTCTCTTCAATGCTCTCAAAGCAGACATCAATTCTAGTCCTCACTATTGACTGGTTTTCCCTTCAATTCAGTCTGAGTTTGAGCTCAAAGACTCAAAGACACGCTATCTATACTTGAAGAAAATATTATAAAGTTTCCCGGGTTAGGGGTCAGGGGTTAGGCACTAAACTTATTAGAATATAAATGATCGACAAATTGTCTGAAATTTATTAAAATTATTTGAATTAAACACAAATAAATCGATAGATAATTAAGAAATCAATAATTTTGCGAAAGTTATCAATTGTTTCTGAAAGTGTCTCAACTATCACTTCTTTTGAGGTTTGTTAACTTGTTAGCTAGCAAATCCACTTATTGTTTTGTGTCCCAAATTACTCAAGTATTTGAACCGAAAATTTTAAAATTATCTTTTATTAAGTTTGATGATTTGAACAGGAATTGTACAAGCTTAAATTAAGTAAATTTTATTTTATTCATTTAGTGAACATTTTATCAGATATTTTGATGTTTGTATTGAATTCTCTTATAATTCATATTAAATATATTGAGTGACAAACAAATGATTCGTTTAAATAATTTAATAAATATATAATTCAAGTAATTATTCAAAAATAAAACTCAAGATTTGGTTGAAAAATAGTATTTATATTCTTAAAGACAATATTTACATAAATTTTAAAAGACATCGATTATATATTGACTACAAATACAGAACTGGAATCTTTGAATAAATAAATAAAGGAATTGACGGCTCAGAACCTATTGGTTAACAAATGTCAAGTCATAGTGTGTTTGTTGAAGACATTGAAGACGAATAACTGATCCACTGATACCATTAGAATGGTTTACAACACAAATTAGAGCACAAGTCTCATTGAGCTGACACTAGAAGTTGTGGCTGAGCTTCAAATGCAACTCATCATAAAAGTGATTATAAGAAGACATACAAATCTTTTAACATAAAACAGTGTCGATATACCAATGAAGACATGATTTTATTCCTTGAAATCAAATGTTTATATAAATTCTAATGTCTTACTGTTTGGCTCACACTTATGTCAAACGGCTCAGAATATTCTGTTAGTCACACTCCTATACAATAGCGGATATCATTGATTTTAGTCAGTAATACAAATGTTT
>JAQFXL010000137.1:0-30562 GCA_034693445.1 Edwardzetes edwardsi | reverse complement strand
TATTATAGCAGCTATTGGTTAAGACTTGTTGAATATGGCGGTCACTCTTTTTAATTGACCAAGATCTCAGAACATAACTTATATGATGGTATTAGTAATTTACAGAAAGTGTCTTTCTCTCATTTCTTGTCAATTGAGTCATTAACTCGTAAGGAGTAAATTGAATCTTGGAATCCGATTAAAAATCAATTCAATTGATAATTGATTTGAAGTAATTGTTTTAATTGAATCAATCGGTTCTAATGTGGTCTCAGAGTTGTGTTGGTTTATAGTCTCGATTATCGCTTCAATTGTTTGTTTGAGTCAAAGCTGTGTTAACATTGAACTCAATGTATTCTGTCGTCGATATTATCGATGCTTTAAAATAATCAAACCTTAAAGTGAAGACCATTTTCAACATTTGAATGTCTGACCGAATCACACATTTAAACATTTTTTGACTATTTATTAATTATTGATTTATAACTCAATAATTAATAATTGAATTAAATATTCAAAGAAATTTTGGTCACACTTTCTATTCATAGAATAGTTATTCGAAACTAAATATTTAATATTAATCGTAAATATTCTCCAATTTGTCAATATTTTGGAGTGAATTCGAGATTTTTAAAATAGGTTTTCGTAAAATTGATTTGAAATCTAAAGAAATCAATTGTTGACAGCAATGAGTGCGAAGAATATGAGTAAAAACAAATTGAATCTAAAGCTTCCGCACTCTTCGGTCCAAAACAGTGATTCAATGATCGACGCTCTCAATGAGTAAGTCTTTAGAACCGCTTTACGTATTGATTAACATATAATCTCTTCGATAGTAAACCATTGGACACAAGTATAGAAGCTCTACAAAAGACATTGGATGGACTGGATTTGGACGACCAGCAGAGGAAACGCCTCGAAGTGTTTCTCTCACAAAAACAAAAAGTTGGAGAATTGAATGCCGAAGATTTCGACAATTTGGGTGAATTGGGATCTGGTAATGGAGGCGTCGTTACCAAAGTTATGCACAAACCCAGTGCATTGATTATGGCCAGAAAGGTATGCCTTCTTATGACAACTCCGAATCTAATTCTAAATCAAATGAATAGTTAATCCATTTGGAGGTAAAGCCTGCGATTAGGAGTCAAATAATTCGTGAATTAAAAGTTCTTCACGAATGCAATTCTCCGCATATCGTCGGCTTTTACGGAGCCTTTTATAGCGACGGAGAGATCAATATCTGTATGGAATATATGGTAACAAAACTTGATTTCAGTTTAATTGTTCGCAAATCAAAATATATTTATATTTCAATTATAAAAACTAATCGAAAGAATAGTAATTAAAATGTAATAATTGATGAAAAATGAAAATCATTTTAAGAAATGTTTTGATTTGTCCACAAATTTACTCATAATTTGAATCAAAGAAAGTAATGTCATCTAATGATAGGACGGCGGCTCTTTGGACCTCCTCCTCAAAAAAGCCAAACGAATTCCCGAACAAATCTTAGGAAAGGTTACTATTGCTGTCATCAAAGGCCTCAACTATTTGCGTGAAAAGCATCAGATAATGCACAGGGGTTTGTGTCTGCCCTCAATCTATGAATTGTTTGTCTGATTCAACTTATGATTAGATGTCAAGCCTTCGAACATTTTAGTCAACTCTCGCGGAGAGATCAAGATTTGCGACTTCGGGGTTAGCGGACAACTGATTGACTCAATGGCTAATTCATTTGTCGGCACCCGATCTTATATGTCGGTCAGTCATAAACATTCTTCAAATGTTTGTTCAGTTTTTAACATTTATATAATTTATTTGAAACTAAAGCCGGAAAGACTTCAGGGAAATCACTATACGGTTCAGTCAGATATATGGAGTTTAGGTTTATCTTTGGTGGAGATGGCTATCGGCAGATATCCAGTTCCTCCTCCAGAACCGGACGAATTGTCCAAAATATTTGGACCCAAATATACTCCGGAAACACAAGAAATTTCACCGCCGTCTCAGAGCTATCACTCTTTGAGTCCAATCGGCAAATTTCGACCAAACAATTTCAGTCCCGGTTTCAACAATTCTGGTGCCGCAGGGGAAGGACCTCGACTCTCTATCTTTGAGTTATTAGATTACATCGTTAATGAGCCGCCGCCTACTGTTCCCAAATCAGTCTTCACCGCAGACTTTAAAGATTTTATTGATCGGTGTCTGAAGAAAAACCCCTCCGAAAGGGCAGACCTCCACTCACTTATGGTATGAGAGATGAAATTTGATTGAATTTTGAGCCCTTTTTGTTCACAGAGTCATCCATTCTATAAACGATCGGAGAGCGAGAGAACAGACTTTTCGCGTTGGATCTGTCAGATCATGCAATTGGATCCCTCGACTCCCACTAAAACCAGTCCCAACAGCAACGCCTGATTGCACTCAACATTCTTTAAATTATTATTTTATTTTGTATTTTATGTAAATATTATTTATTTACAAATAATTTCACAAAAATATGAAACAAATGATAAACACTTTTCTTCCAATCAATTGATTTGTATTTTAATTTTCATTAAAGTCTTTCGAATGAATGCAAAATAAAATGTATTAAAAAAAAACTAAAAATTGAGTAAAAGATATCAAAAAATTATTTATCGACGGGTCGTCTGATTTGTCGCTCACCCGTCAGAACATGAATTCCGTAAGATTTGTACAATAAATAGGAACCGAATACTCTCCTTTTCCATTCTGTCCATTTGAGTTCTCGAGTGGAATGACCGCTGACTTGATTGGTCAGATTAGAAAGACCCAGTGACTCAATGATTATGGCCTCCCGAGCCAGGGCTTCACTCGAGCTTATGCCATGAAAACAGTGTAAAGATATGACGCCTTTATTAGAGGACCAAATCTCGTGAATGCGTTTGACTTTTGGACACATTTGTTGCGTTTGATCCGATTTGAGGGCTTCATAGAAATGCTGATAAACTCTATTTCCCTGTCCTTTTCCGACATAAAATATCGATTTAATGAATTTAGTGAACAAATTACTATCTATTTGTAGACAACAATTAATTTCAATTTTAGTGCTGTTCGCCTGAAGCGGAATATTTTCACTGATGTTTGGATCCATTAATAGATAAATAAAATGATTTGTTTTGTAAGGATTTCGTTCAAAAAACTGAATAAACTCTTTCTCTAATATAACGGCGCTTTTGAACGGAAATTTGTTTTCCGGTATAAGATTCAGTTGTGACGAGTAGTTAGGAAGGGGTAGCACTCGTTTGGTCGGTGAAAGCGTACCCTTTCGGTAGTTCAACAAACGTTTTTGATAGTACCGTTTGGTTGTGGCTAAAACAGGTCCGGGGGAGTCACCCATTGCTCGCAATTCATTGAAAACTTGCGTCCCATTCATGACTTGGATTTCTTTCCAATGTTGGTCAGCACTGGATTCAGTTATACATCCCTTTGATATGATTTGATTGTCATCAGCACAGCTTTCAAAACGCTCTTCTATGAGGACAACGTTTTGGTCCCTATCGTTATAGACATAGACTTCGGATTTGTCCGAACAAAAGCTTTTCACAGATTCTGTCTTTTCGTAAGAAATATTCGAAGTAAGAGTGTCGCCACTCCTGTCATCTGAACCCAAAGAGTTGTTTGATTTATTGTCAATAGTTTTCCAAATATTTTGATTTTCATCGAAATATTCAATCGTTTTCTCCAAATCGGTTTCGTTTAGAGATTTTGGTTTTGAATTGAATTCATCCTTCATTTCCTTCATTTCGTTTAAACTAGGATTCGATTCAGGATTTACTTCGGTATCACTTTTTATGAGATCATTGCCATTATTGCCATCAAATACTTGAAATAAATTTGATTTTGAAGACAAATAATTATTAACACCCTTTTCAATCATATCCCGTGCCTTTTGATCTCCTTTTTCAATGGCGTAATCATATGCTGATAGTCCATAAGAATCACAAACGAAGAGATCGATTCCATATTTAACTAAAGTGTGGATAACTCTGTAATGTTTCCAATCAACAGCGATGTGGAGACCACTTATCCCAAGATTTCCATTAATTTTAGCCAAAGAGTTGATATTAATATCTTTGTTTGACAACAAGTATTCAATGCATTCCAAACTGAAATCAGATTCTTCGAAACCGATACATATATGGAGTAAATTCAAACAATTGTCTTCACTTTCGATTAGGTTTTTGTTGATATCATCCAAAGATGAGACAAAACTTCGAAATGATCTTAAAAATTGAAAAAAAAAATAATAATAAAAGAAAACGAAACGGCATTTTACTTACCCTTTGTCTCTGGTTTTCCAGAGGTTTTCGATGAAGTGGTCAATCATTTCGTTGAATTGAATTAAATTAAATTCATTGAAAATTAGCGAAAAGTCATTTCTGTAATAGAGATGTGAATAAAGCGCTCAAACGTTAGAAACCAATCGTTGACTGCTTTAGTCTTCACATTAATTGCATTTCAAAACAACAAATCAAAAGCTCTCTCTTTTCAGAACTTTTGGTGACATTAAAGGGAACCAAAAATAGTCAAATGATTACAGTATTTATGGTCTTCTCTTTTGCTGTCAATTGAATTGTGTTTCGCGTAAATAGCGATCAAAAATTCATTTGATTTAAAAGTAATTTAATTTTGAATATGTCTTCGATTTCGGCCGAGAAGTCAATCGATGAAAACATTGAGGTATTGTTTGCCTCTTATTATAACATTTGATAAGAATTTGATTAAACAAAAGTTGATTTCAATTCTATTGAAGCCATGAATCAGCAGTTTTTACATTTTAGTAATTATTGTTTCATTTTAATAGACTTTGAGTGAAGACGTCCTTCGAATGTCAACCGACGAAATCGTTGGCCGAACACGACTTCTGGACAATGAAATCAAAATAATGAGAAGTGAAGTCTTGAGAATAAGTCACGAGTTGTCCGCACAAAAAGACAAAATCAAAGAAAACACCGAAAAAATTAAAGTGAATAAAACTCTTCCATATCTGGTATCGAATGTCATCGAACTCTTAGATATCGATCCACAAGAGTTGGGTGAAGAGGACGGCGCTAATGTTGACCTCGACTCACAACGTAAGGGCAAATCTGCAGTCATTAAGACATCGACGCGTCAGGTATGCCATAAATTATCCCTTTTTATCCATTTCTAATGGATTGCTGTCTTCAGACGTATTTCCTTCCTGTGATTGGTTTAGTGGACGCCGAGAAACTAAAACCGGGAGATTTGGTCGGAGTTAACAAAGACTCGTATCTCATATTAGAGACATTACCCGCAGAGTAAGCATTCATTTGGAAGCAAACAAATGTTAATCTATTCTTTGCGCTCAGATATGACTCGAGAGTTAAGGCTATGGAAGTGGATGAGAGGCCTACCGAACAGTACAACGATATCGGAGGACTCGACAAACAAATTCAAGAATTAATAGAAGCAGTGGTTCTGCCGATGACTCACAAAGAAAAGTTTGAAAACTTAGGAATACAACCGCCTAAAGGAGTGCTATTATATGGCCCGCCCGGCACTGGCAAGACATTGATGGCACGCGCCTGCGCTGCACAGACTAAGTCTACTTTCTTGAAGTTGGCCGGACCTCAATTGGTTCAAATGTTTATCGGTGACGGCGCCAAACTGGTGAGGGATGCCTTTGCTTTGGCCAAAGAGAAGGCACCGGCGATCATATTCATCGATGAATTGGATGCCATCGGAACCAAACGGTTCGACAGCGAGAAAGCCGGAGATCGTGAGGTGCAGAGGACTATGTTGGAGCTCTTGAACCAATTGGATGGTTTCAGTTCCAGTACAGACATTAAAGTGATTGCAGCCACCAATAGAGTCGATATTCTGGATCCGGCGCTCCTCCGCTCGGGTCGACTCGATAGGAAAATCGAGTTTCCGCACCCGAACGAAGAGGCCAGAGCTCGGATCATGCAAATACATTCGCGACGTATGAATGTCAACAAAGAAGTCAATTACGACGAGTTGGCCCGTTGTACCGATGACTTCAACGGCGCCCAATGTAAGGCTGTTTGCGTTGAGGCCGGAATGATAGCACTCCGACGGAATGCTTCTGAAGTAACTCACGAAGACTTTATGGACGCCATCCTTGAAGTTCAGGCCAAGAAAAAGGCGAATCTTAATTATTACGCTTAAAAGCGGACATAATTTCGACTCATTTTATATTCAAAACATTTATTTAATTCAAAAGTAATTAAAAATTTGTAAAATTCTCAATCAATGGCCAAATCTTCGAGCATTTCTTGAAGAGTAATCTGAGGCACGTCCTCTTCCAGATGGTCGGTGTCCACCGCCATCATAGTTTCAATTTTGTTTTTGTCCGCATATATGTTGACATTTTGTCTGAGCATCGGATCCTCTTCAAGATCTTCCAAGAAGTCCATATACTCTCTGTTGACAGAACTATCATCTGAGGCCTTATCGAGTTCTATGCGTCTGAGTTTCCACTCCCGCCTCCGATTTCGCGACACTTTATCACCAAAAGACTTCTTAACAACAATAATGTCCGGAATTTTATTTGAATTGTTTTTCTCGAATTTTTCGAAATTCTCTTCATTTATATTCGCGGAACTCATGTCGAACGCCAGACACGTGTCGCCCGGTTTCAGAAGATGTCCCAAATGGGTTCGACTGTGCTTCTGATTATCGCTTCCTATTTCATTGGATCTGATGACCCAGACGTCAGCCAAAATGTGCTGTCATTTGGTTTGGGTTTTCAATAGAATTTAATGTTATTTATATCAATCAACAACCAATACATACCCGATCAGAACGGGGGCCGGGGGACACTTTTATTTCTTTATCTTTAATGTGGTCGACGTCCATAACTATATAATCAGTCATTTGTTTGCAGCCACAGATTGAACGGAAAGGGTGTCGGAAATAATTATGTGCCGTCAGTTCAGTTGCTGTGAAGAGAACGACATTTTTATAAATAAAAATGGAATCAAAAAAAATATCTCACTTCGAAGTGTGAAGGGATCGACCAAATAGACCATATTTGTCACTCGGGTTACGACACAAATTTGGCCGATATTTCCGAGGCTTCGGGCGGTTTGGAGGGGAAGACAAACGATGTCGTCCTTACAAATGGGCACAATTTCGACCGCAAACGTGTACTTATAGTTAAACGTATTGTTGTGAGTGTCGTGAGATATCAGTTGTTGGGCTGTTTGGTAACGACAGGGAACCATTGCCTGCAAGAAGTCCACTAATTTCTTTGCGTCGTCCTTCTTATCGAAGTAGAAGTCAATGCCTTCGTGTATGGGTTTGATGTTCACACACTTGTCGTGTGCTTTATGTTTAATTAGCAGTTGTTCCAAATAAAAGAATGTCTTTTTGTGGACAGCCTTTTGCCTGACCTGTACTACTGCTCGCCAGAAGTCTTTGGCTTCCCGTCTATGACAGTCGTCGCACATATGTCCGTGAACTACATATTCAACCACAAAGATTTGCTGAAGAATTGTTCCGCCGATCACTTCTTTCTGAATCGTTAACTTGATTTTAATGCGTTTGGAATGGGGTTCCGTCCAAACAAAGGTCGCGTCCACTAAATTCACCTCAAATTCAATTCAAGTCAGTAATAATTAATTCAATATTTCTGTCAAACTTTGTTAAGTGATTTCAATTTCTTCAGACAAAGTGATAGAAGTTGTGTTGACTCGAGTTCTGCGGCAATCCATTGACCGATTTGTTGCTGATATCTGTCATAACATTAAAATTAATTTCTAATTCAAACAAAATCTTAAAACAATTTTTTAAATTAATGTCTAATTTTGTACTAAAATTGAGTCAACAGTCAAATGATTACATAAAAGGTTACAAAAGATAATCAAAATATTAAATATCGACTCAAATGTCAACTCTTCAGACATTTACGTAAGGAATGGACTTTTTATTTGTAAGTCTCAGCTAATCTATAGATTAGTTACAACTCTTCACATACCGTTCGCAACGTTTGCAGAAATATATAATCACTTGTTTAGGGATCCCTTCAGTGATGTCGATTTGAGTGCGAAGACACGCCACACACGTATTAGACGGGTTGGGAGCTATTGGTGTTCCGCATTGACAGCACAGTCTAATCATTGAAATGGATATCAAATTAAATCAATCGAATGATAATCGATTGCAAAAGAACTTACATTTGGGAAGTGGTCTGTGGAAGTGGTTGAGAGTCGAAATATTCCATTTGAACAAAGCCTTTGTCGAGAATCAAATCAATCGACAGTCAATTTTAATGGCATTCAGTGAACGACTCAATGAATGTGTATATATATAACACACGTGTCTATTGAATGCATTGCTTATGCAGTCACGTGATATCAATCACTAACGCAATCATTATGTCTCTACGCCAGCGATTATCAAACGGCCAAGTTTTCTGCCAATTAACTGGTTATTTTTGATGCCAAAACAGAGCAAATGTAGATTTCTTAATTCAACTATTTAAACATATCATAACGAATTGATATGAGTAAGCAACAACTTTAAATAATTATTAACCTTTCAATAATTGATCAGAATTTTTAGGATTAAAAGTTTTAAAACAAGTCGTATTGCTTTTGAATACCAGTTCACAAAAATTTGAGTTCATTAATGAGCTAGCAAAAGTACAATAAATTTTCAAAGTTGAACTTGCTCCCTTTTTCGGCATGCTCAGCTCTACACTAGTAAGTTATAAGTACCCAGTACAAGCATTTTGTCCAAGTTTATTCATCAAAACCGGAAAAAACTTTTTCGATGTTTATTAACAATTGGACTTTTCCGCTTTTGATGAATAAACTTGGACAAAATGCTTGCACTGGGTTTTCAGTGTAAGACTATCTTCTAAATTGGAATTTTTATAATAAACTTGCAAAATTTTGTCAATTTTTCCTGAAGCCATCTGTAATATACTTTCCAATTGCTCATTCCATCTTGGGCAGTTTGCATAGAAAAGATTAATCAAATTTACCATGATAAGAAAATCAGGCATTATTTTGGTTGCGCGATATTTTAAAAAATTTTAAAATGGAAGGGCGGGGTTTCCTAAGAAACTCTGATCCCACCGTCTAAATGGCAATTTGATATGATCTAAGTTAGTATTGATTTGACCATGTAGCTTTCAAAAAAATTTGATAGAGACCTGCAACTAATTGACAAATTTTGATTGTAAGTTAGAATTTGGTAACTCAGTTTGGTCTTGCCCATTTTCTAACTGATAAAAATCCAGAGAATATACTTTAGTTTGAATTAACAAATGGTTTAAAATATATTTTATTAGAATTTAAGTAAAACAACACTTTTTGTACAAATAATTGAAATTCAGACTCACTTTTGAGTTAAATTCTTACAATATTTCGGTTAAAACTTATTATAAAATTACTTTACATTCAATCTATTGTTGAGTTTTGTTTAATCGCTTGAAAAATAGACAAATCAATACAAATCTCAAAAATATGACAAATGATTCAATTTTAAAGGTCGTACTCATGTTTAAGACCCAGAGTTAACAAATAATTATTCAGATGATTATTGGATTTATTCAAAATCTTGTTCGCTGTCATCTTCTTCAGAAGGATCTGAATCTGGAACAACATTTCTGATGCGATTGAGGGCTTCTTTTAATATGCATTCCATTGGCTTCGGATGAGATGTCTTTGAGATTGAAGTCGGTTTGAGTTGACTTTTCATTTCTAGGATTTCTTTCAAATCAATTGAAGTCTTATTTTTTGCAACACTTTCTGTTCTCGAAATCAAATCTTTCTCTGGTTTTTCTCTTTTAAAAAATGGAGTCATTAGTATTGGGAGCGGGGGAGGGGGTGGTGGCGGAGGAGGAGGAATAGGAATAGGACAGTGCATAGCAGTATGTGGAGGTGAGGGAGCAGAACTATGAGGCGGAGGCGGTACCCAATATGAATCGTCTTTAGATTCTTCAACGGTTTGCATTAACTCAGTAGAAAATGGTGGCGGAGGTAAAGGAATATCAGACATCTGTTTGCAACTTATTTGTGGATAAGGAGGAAGTGGGAGCTCTTCTTCTCTTTCACTTGTTATGGCATCAGAACCAAAGTCTTTGTTGAGAAGTGATTTCAATTTATAATTTCTAAGTCTTTCTAATGTTTTTCTTCTGATTTCATCGAATTTTTGATTTGTATTTTTGTCTTCAATTGTTTTATTACTTCGTTTACTTTGAATTTTGTGGTGTTTTTCAAAATTTTGTTTTTCTCTGATTATATTTAAATGCTTTAAAGTCTTGTTTGAAAGCAAAGACTTCTTCTTATTCCTCAAAAAAGCTCTTTTTCGGTACAATTCATTCAGTTTGGTCTTCAGAACCGATAATTTTTGGTTTTCTTTTGACGTATCATTTGTTTGGTTGAAAGTCAATGATTCCATTTCTTTCTCGTCTTCAATGGCATCGAAGAACTCTTCGATATTATCTTTGTGTTTGACCTCAGTCTCCAAAATTGCAATTTTTTGTTTAATGAGTTTTTCCTCTTCAGCGATGATATTGAGCTTTGAGTCCAAAATATTGATTTCCATTTCGAATATTTCGCTTTCGATTGTCTTCGAATCACAATTCGATGAAATGTCACTCAATTGCTGTTGAATTTGACTTTTTTGAAAGTCTTTCGTCACTTTAATTGCTTTTAAAAGTTTGAGCCTTTCCTGAGTCAAAAATATTTCTAATTTTCGTAACCGATTGAGGCCTCCCTTTACTTGAAAGGCTGATTCACCGAATCTTTTTTGATCACATCTCATGCGTTCGGTCTGTCCTCTGAGTAGTTCAACATTTTTTCGGTAGTAGTCCTGATAGAGCTGTTGAAGCGCTTCACTTGAGCTCAAGTATTGCTCTTTGAATTCGTTGTACTCTTTGATGGCCTGATTCTTGACTCTGGGACCTAAATCCGGGTCATTAATCACTTCTTGGCTTTTTTGCATAGAATCTGAAGATATTTCTCTTAATTTAAGAAATGGTTGGAATCGGAAATTATAGAGTTCTGCCAAAGCTATGGTTGCGTTTGCAATGACCTCGTCTTCAATCAAATAAATTGTTGTCATTTGTAAAAGAGTTTCTGCGTTTGTCCTCAAATTTATTACTTCTTTCAGTTCTTCCAAAGCATTGTTCACTAAAGTCTCGAATCCTTTTTGTCTCAATTCCTGTATGTCTTCTTCGAAATCAGATAAGAAGTCGACATCGAATAAGACAGTAAACAAGAGTTTGCGGCCACACAACGAAAGGGCGGTCTCTAAATATAGTTGGACTCCAACGCAAAGTTCTTCACTCAAGTCATCACATTTTGGGCTGAAAACAAAAAATTAATTTTTCTTTCAATCTTTTACTATTAAAAACTATTTAAAGCGCTTTAAAACATTCCAGAAACGACTCATTCCTCTCCTTCGTTACATTTAATCAAAAATCAGGCTCTTCTACATAATTTGCAAGAATCAAATTTCAAACTTTGAGGCCTTTGCTGCCCATTTGGTGGTACGTTTCAAAAACACCTGAAAAAGTATCTATGTCCATCTATGCTCATAGAGAATCGAGTTCTACTTTGCGCTTCAAGATCCTGGTCATAGACCGGTCTGAACCGAATTACTGTTCATAACAATAATGGTGGGGAACGACACATACTATACATTATTAAGGTTTTTACTGGAATTAAAAATGTTTAACTCAAGTGATGAAAGAATTTGTCGATAGGTTGCAAATAAGTGGTGAATATGGGATCAAATTGTCTTATAAAACATTTGGAGGAAAAACATAATATTTTGTTTAATAAAATCAACGATTTTTTGCAAACATTTGAGGAAAGTTAGAGTTCTTATGATTTTAAGTTAAAGTTTAGAACTTTTTTAAAGAGTGTCCACAAAGTTATCAAAGAATTAGCGAATGAAAGATGTTTTGCAAAGATTTGAGTTAGTTTTGCCTCAAATGCCGATAAAATGATAGTTTGTTTACCCGAAACCGAATAACAATGAATATAACCTCGAATTGCGATTTAATCGTTGAATGAGTCGATCGATTGGTTCAAAGTATTGGTTGAGTTCAGGTCTCACTGAAGACAATTGTCGGTTCAGATTCACCAAATTCTCGGGACTACATACGAATTGTAATCAATTGATGCAAATCTGTAAGAAACTGATTGCATACCTGAGCGAAGTGGCCATTGATTTGTTGTGTTTATCTTTGGCTTTTCTGGTTTGTTCGCTGCCAGTGATGGCCACAATATTGTCCACGTGATTGTAGGCCACCAGAAAACGAAACTTATCTGCCTTCTGGTCTCCAAACAAATTGGCTTTAATTGCAATCCAGTCTTCGAGACTGTTCTGCAAATCATTTGTTTCATCCATTTATTGCTTTTATCACTTAATAACTGATTGCGTCATAAGTTGTCATCAAAACTATTACTTCAAAACATGTTTTGGAAAATTCATTCAAAAAGTACTCACTTTTGCTCTAAATTTTTCAGATTTCTCCATTGGAATCTCCAAGAGTATAATTAATATCCAAGTAAAGTATCTTTAAATTAATTTACAATAAATATAAGAATAAATTGTAAATAAGTTTAATAATTGTTTGAAATTTAGAGAACAAATTGAAATCGAGTGTAAAAATTAGATGATTTCAAAGATCTTCTTGAGTTCTATCATTAATTGCCAGTCGCTTTTCTGCAGGTCATCTCTGAAATATTCTTTGACCACATCGATCGACTCCCGGGTCACTCTCGACACCAATATATCGGTGGCTTCGAAATGTCGTCCTAAGAGTTTAGGTGCATCCGAACCGAAATGTTCTATTTTAAGACAAACTTCTTGTCCTTTTCGAGCACTTTCTAGCGTTTTATGATTGACTTCAATTGTGGTCACTCTTCCTATCTCTACGTTTCCCTTTGATGGGACAGCCAGTGGTGTTCCGGGTACTACGATTCCCTCTTCAATTGAAACCCCGACAACAATAGGGTCGCGGGTATTGAATACACAATTGGGAAGAATTCTGAGTTTGCAGGGATATACCGCCAGATTCTTATTCTGTTCTCTTCTCTGTTTATTCAAGTCTTCCTTATAAGCGGTAAACTTATCGAACAAATGATAAATGATTTCTGCGCTGAATATTTTCACTCCTAAATGATCTGCCAATTCCTGTGCGTCCCTTTCGATTCTTACATCAAAGGCCAAAATACAGGCGTAATCGGGAGAAGACTCCAACATTATGGAGGCCTTCATTACATCCCGTTTGACAACCGGTCCGATACGGACTCCAGAGTAGGGTATTTTAGAAGTTTTAAGAAATTCGAGTAATGCTTCCAAAGAGCCCAAAGTGGAGGCCTGGACGTACACTCCTCTATCTAAGCATTTGATTGCCCGCATAGCACTCCCGAATTGACTCCAGCACAATCGCTTAAATTCTTCAATTTGTTGTTCATTTTGTGCGACGTGTAGTTGAAGTCCTGCGATAGCCTTATCCAAGTCATGGCCTGCAATCTTGACTCCCATTGAGCCGAAGACTACTTTCAATTCCTGATACGGAGACTTAATTCTCAATTCTTTGAGTGGTTGTGGCACTAATAAAGACCTTATATGAGTGACAAAAGGGCCGTCGTGTCCGGCCAACACTATTTTGTCGCCTTCTCTCAGTTTTCCATTCACTAGAATCACGTCAATAGTTGTTCCCAAACCAGGAATAGCTTTGACTTCGAGAACAGTTGCGTCCAAATTCACCGAATCAAAGATCAGTTTCTTAGACATTAATGATTGGGTCAGAGCTATGAGAAGAGCGATTAGATTTCCCATTCCATCGCCCGTTGCGGCTGATGTCGGCACTAATGACACGTAAGATCTGACGTCAGAGTTTTCATAATAAAGTGCGGCATTGATTGACTGCTGAGCCAACTCTACAATCACCTGATCGACCCTTTTCTTGAACTCGAGTTTAGTGTTTTGTATTTGAGTGTTAATTAAGTCCTCGACGTCTTTGCGAGGATTACTTCGCCATTCGTAGAGGCGATCGATTTTATTGAGCGCAACAATGAATGGAGTCTTTCGGGACTTAAGCAGTTCCAGTGATTCCAATGTTTGCTGTTCTAAACCATGCATTATATCGATCACAAGAATAGCGATATCACACAGAGAACTGCCTCTCGAACGCAGATTTGAAAACGACTCGTGACCCGGAGTATCAATAATCAGAAGACCCGGAAGTAATAGTTCTTTCTTCTGAGAGGGTTTGACACCTCTAGACTGTTCGTTGATAGCAGAGGGCGGAACAAATGTAGCGCCTATTTGTTGGGTTATACCTCCGGCCTCATTGTCCTGAACATGAGATTTGCGGATATAATCTAGAAGTTTGGTCTTTCCGGTGTCGACGTGACCCAACACACAAACCACTGGCGAACGATATATGGATTTAGACGCCTCGTCCTCTACGGATGGCTTTTCCTCTTTTATTTTCAGCTCTTTCACTGATTTTGTAATACTTTCCGTTTTTTTAATATCTTTATTATTGGTTTCCTTCAAAATTTTTATGATTTTATTGTCTTCTTCTTCACTCAATTCTTCCCAATTTTCTTTGACGTCCAAATCAGACGCATCCGAGTCTTCCTCTTCTACTTTTGGAGAAGAGTCAGTTTGATCTTCAGATGTCTGCGTTTCTAAAGGTTTGACTGATTTATTGTTTTCTTTTTTGTTTTTGTTGTCATCCTTAGACTTTTGTCGGCCGACAACTATCTGTCCCTCTCTGATGGCAGCGGCCAAACTGGCCTGAGCCCGCTGTTTGTCAGCTTTCTGTTTGGCGTTCAATAGCTTTCCCTCTTTCTTGAGGCGTTCCTTTCTTTCTTTCTCTTTTTGTTTTCTCCTATCCTTCCTCTCCTGTTCTAATCTCAACTTTTCGAGCCTTTCGTTTTCTAACTCTTCTTCTCTTCGTATGCGTTCCTCCTCTTCCCTCTCAAGTCTTTCCTGTTCTTCTTTTTGAATCTGAAGGGCCTGTTTCATGGCAGCTAACATAGTCTTAGAGGGCGCCCCCTTTTTGGCCCCTTTAATCTCTTTTTTCTCGTCTTTTTTTTTATCATTTTTCTTCTTCTTTTTGTCTTTCTTTTCGACGTCTTTATCGTTGCCTTCGTTGTCATCCTTTTGATGATTATCTTCTATTTGATGGTCTGGTTTGTGATCCTCCGCTTCATTGGCTTTTTTGTCGTTCTTTTTCTTCTTTTTAATCTTTTTTTCAGTGCTGTTAACAACAAATGAGAATATAATTGACATTTAACTCAATGTTAAGTCAAACCTATTATTTATAACATCTGTTAAGCCGTTGGCGTCGTTTGGCTCAAGAGTTGACATTTTCTTAATATTGGTCTTAAAAATAGTCAATATTTGAGAGAAAATTCAATTAAATTTGAATGAAAACATTGATAACAATTGAAAACACGTGGCATTGATTGCGTTGATTTCAATTTAGGCAAAACATTTCACTTCCAATCATTTCAACACTTCTTCCGTTCGTTAGATATGTTTTAATTAAACTTTTCAATTGAAATAAAATTATTTTAATTAAATCAAACATTAATTTGAGCTAAAATTAATGTCTCAAACATTTACTTCACGAGGAATCAAATCATATGTTTGTCGTTTTCAAAGTACAGTCGAAACTCGTATTTTATATGCCTTCAGATTCCTATCATTTTTGCTAACCTTAAATGTTAAGCATTTTTGAGTTGACTTCAATTTTACTCAATTATTATCATAATTATCAAATTGACTCATAATTTATCTTTATTTGAGATTCTTAATCATTATCAATATAAATGCCATTAATCAACGATGATCTTTTTTTGTCAATTAAATCTGGGACCTTTAAAATCGAATTATTCGATTTTGACTATGTTTAGAACTTAGAATAAATATACCGTTTTCTCTCACTCATAAGGGCATGTCCTTATATGTCTATTTCTGCAAATTTGTGTCTTCGCGAAACTTAGTGCACTTATATCTCAATATAAATGGATCCCTTATCAGAGACCAAAATATAAGTGCACTCAATGGTTATGAAACAAAACTTTTTATTCTGGTTTCAAATACAAATTAATCACAAATAATAGAAATTAAATCAATTAAAGTTTATATTGTGTTCATCGATAAGAATTTCTTCCGATTCTTCGATTTCTGACTCGTATACTGTCAAACCGCTCGGAAGTTCGAGTTCGGGATTAGAAAGGGTTCCTTTTTCATTGATGTTTAAAAGCCTTGAGTGAAAATCCGAATTGTCATCCTTTTTACCCAAATTATAATATTTGAAGCTATTTTTCATTTGATCAGTTGGTAGATCTTTCCGGGTTGTCCGACACCATTGAAAGTTTACAGTTTGGAAAAATGTACCTAAAATACAATGCACTTTTACACTGTATCTCAGTATAAGCGCGCCCTTTATAAGTCAGAGAAAACGGTATTACAAATCTAATTTTGTGACTTTAATGAAACTTTGCATTACAGTTGTTAAAGATTGCAATAGAAGCATCGGATTTGTACGAAGGCTTACAAACATGCACACGCTTATTAGCCAAGCGGTCGCTCTATTGTTGGAATAGCACTAATTTGGTTGCGATTATTCTTGAAAAAAATCATTAAAAAATGATATCTTCATTGAGAAAAGCATCGGTATGAAGACTGTTACACTGGAGTGCCACTACAATGAACACGATGGGTTTAAAGAATTTGTTCATTATAGAGGACATCATTAGAGGAAACAATTATTTTTCTTTTAAACTTCTTTTTTAATTTTCATTTACAGATATTTTATCCGTTTTTGTGGGAAGTATTGACAATATATTTATATCACGTGTTTTAAAGAATTGAAAAATTATCTTTTAGTTTTGCCCAATTTTATTGTTGGTTATAAGGGAGTGGTTTTAATACAGTCTTCTATTAGAGTTGTTGAGTATGAGAGAAAATTCATTATATAAGGTGTTCATTATAGTGGAACTCCAGTGTACTACATTTTCACATGTAAACCTAACCAAACCTATACTAAACTAACTTAGCTTATCATCAAACCACACAACATGCTGTTTAGTTATTTCAACGCTCTGCTTATTAATAATGTAAAAGGATGCTTAGTAATGCCGCTAAAACTGATTAAATAGGACCCAGTTGAAGCCAAAAGGTTTTTTGCTCTATTGCCAGCTATGCAAATGAGTTTGATAAGATCAATAAATGAAATAGATTTTCAACAAGCACCAATATGATTGCCAATGATGTCAAAATAAATTTAATTAATTGTAGTTTGCAATTGCATAATTGTGTTATGGATAATTTTCAACAAAAACATGGGAATAATTTAATGGAATAATTATTAGTTACGTCTTATCTGAATATTCATGAAAATGAATGAAAACTAATCAAAAAAGACGTTTACTTTTAAAAGTTGGAGACATTTCTCAACTATTTTCTATTGAGTGCCCAATCGGTACATCCTTTGGGGGACCGATAGTTCTCAACATTGTTTTTAAGCATAGATTGAAATCAATACAAATGACAGCCATTTGTTCGTTGTCTTCAAAATTATCGTAATTTAATCCAAATTTAAGTTAAAATAAATAAATTATTTGATGTTTTTTTTTCTTCAAATTTTCACAATTTTTTGATTAAATACATTTGAAATCAAATTTAAAGAAATTTGGGATAAAAACAAAGTAAACAAATGGCAAACAATTACTACGGTTTCACACATACCGGCACTCAATACGGGTATGAAATGTCATAAAAACCTAAGTATTTATGATTTTATTGAATTGAATTGAATTTCAGTTCGACGTACACTCCGGTGGCTTCTGCTGCCACCGCTTCTTATCCGATGTCTGCTCAGATGTACGCCACTTCCGGTCGCACCGGTTATGAACAATACCCGCAGACAACACAGTCGGCACTCAATTCAACCACTTATTCATATAACGCCAGAACTCAGGTATTTGTCTTTTTTGCCATTTTATTGAATAAATTAAACAATTACTGTGCGAACAGCCGACCGCTCCTACAGTTGGTTTTGCCACCGATTCGGGACAGTACCAAACGGCCACTCAAAGCGCTACATACCCTTATACTGCGGGAACCAGTTATACAAATTCGTACAATTCTGTGGTCACTAATTATGCCGCGAGTAATGAGTTTTGCATTCAATCACTTCTAGTGTTTACTAATCTGTTTTGTACTCAAAGCCGCGCTCTATAGTCAGCAGACGACTGGCACCGGTGCTGAAGAACAGACCTCATCCGCTATTTACTCGAATAACAAGTCTTCGAATTGGAATTTCAAGAAACAAATGAAAGGAAATAAACCAAAGACTACAAAAAGTGTCCAACAATTGCATTACTGCGAAGTCAGTCCTTTTGATTATATCCTTTGCCGACAATCTCTAAACAAATGAACTTATATTCAAATTTATTGAAAGGTATGTAAAATAAGTTGTGCTGGTCCTCAAACCTACAAGGAACATTTGGAGGGACAGAGGCATAAGAAGAAAGAGTCTCAAATGAAGTCAGGAACCACCACATCCAGCATCAAAAAACATGGTCCGACAGCTGGAGGGGTGTCACTGAGGTGTGAGTTGTGTGACGTCACCTGTACCGGTAACGATGCTTATGCTGCCCACATTCGAGGGGCCAAACATCAGAAAGTAGTCAAACTGCATACAAAACTGGGAAAACCCATTCCCTCGACAGAACCAGTTGTTGTTTCACCCAATTCTGGTAAGACTTCTGCGGCTAAAAGTGCCACACCTATAGTCGGTGTCGGACACACAGGTTCGACGGCAAAAATCAAAGTTTTGGGGACTCCACGAATTAATTTTATTGGCGGCGGAAGACTCCACACAACCGGTAGTGGAGAATATAAAGAAGAGTCGATCGTTGATAACAATGCTTCGAGTGGTGCACAACAGGTGACACAGGATTTATCGGCCGCGGATTCCATAGCTTCTCAACTAATGGAAATGGACAAAAGCGATGCCCAACCGGTCGGTCAGGACTATATCGATGAGATTAAGGGCGACGACCAGAAAATAGTCAGTTTTCACTGCAAACTATGTGACTGTCGTTTTAATGACCCAAACGCTAAAGAAATGCATCTGAAAGGGCGCAGACATCGCCTTCAGTATAAGAAAAAAGTTGACCCAAACCTTGTCGTTGAAGTAAAGCCAAGTTTGAAGCACAGGAATAAAATATCGGACCTCAAAGACCGTCGTTTTAATTATAAAAGGGATATACAATATTGGAACGACTGGTACGGTCCCAACACTGCAAGATATTACGATTCGCGTCAAATCGGTCCACCTATGCCCCCAATGCCGCCGCCGCATATGTCTCCTTTACCGCCTCCCGGCTTTGCTTCAGGTTTTATGGGATCTCCGATTCCTCCTCCATATCGAAGAGGAAGTGCTTCCAATTCTTGGGATGACATTCATATAATGCAAAAGCATTCTGAGATATGTCCTAAAGAGGAAGAGTTGGAGGAAATCCATCACTTAGTTTCATGTGTAGAGCGGGCCCTTAAACTGGTGTCGGATAAGATCGTTGAAGAAGACGCCAACAATGCTATCAATGATATAATCGAACGCGAATTGAGTGATATTTCCTCTTCAGACAAACAATTAGTCGGAACCGCCGATCAGAACAATAAAGACAAATCACAGACGCAAACAGAAAATGATTCGAAGGCGGATGAATCGGCTTATCGTCTGATGAAAGGGCTGATGCGTGTCGGCCCCCTCTCAAAAGGCCTTCTACTAACCGGTGATCGCGAATTGGATTTAGTAGTGATTTGTGCGGAAAAGCCAACCAAACAACTGCTGCAACGAATCGTCGATTTATTGCCCTCACAATTGCAGGTATAGTTTGTTTCAACTAAATGGTAGACTAGACTAGACTTCAATCTGTAATCGACTTACAGGTCGTCTCATCCGCGGAATCGTTCGATATTATAATGAAAGCTCATGAGTCAGGTCTTTCAGTCAGCACTAAATCTGAGCCCAGAGTCACAGCAAACGTTGGACTAACCTCTCCGTTGGTTCGAGAAGAAAACATGAGTGAAGGAGCGGCTCAGGCGGGTATGTAAAGCACAGAATCGGTTTATAGTAAGGTATTATTGAAGAGCAAATAGCTCTCCGAAAATGCCGTAAATGGATGTGCGCTAAGATTTATTTGCAGATCACAAACCAAAGTGAAAGCTATTCATTCAATACTTTCCCCTCGACTGTCGACTGGTCTTCTATTTAACGATTTAATTATTACAAACTGTGGACAGAGGGGATAGTGTTGATGGACTGGCCTTAGAGTGACGATAGAGTGATGTTTAGTGAAAACTGACTCATTATTCTTGACTCACTGGGACTAAGCTCTCAGACCATCTCTTGTGATGACGCTTATCATCTGTTTTGCTCCTCGTTTAGAGATGTTAGAGATGGCCAAAGAGCACAAACAACTGCTCGATCGACAAAAATGTGTCGATTCCTTGGCAGCCCTCAGACACGCCAAATGGTTTCAGGTTTGGACTTCCTTTTAATACTTTTCAGCCTTTGATTCAAAGTTTATTTTAAGTCAATTTGATTTTAATTTCAATCGTTTTTAGTATCGCATAGTATTTGAGTTTAGATTAAATGCTGAGTCGAGTAAATCAACTCAAACTAAAATCAATTGCAATAAAGGCTGGAAAGTCATTCCTTAGTTAAATGAGGGGACTTTCACTCAATTCAGTTCAAACTTATTATAAATCAATTGTTTGTCTCATTAAATGATGAAAAGCCCCTTATTTTGAGAGTCGAAAGTTCAAAACTGCGCCGAACCCACACTTTGTGTCTTCACTACATTTAATTCGTTTTAAATTATACTCGTTTTGAGTCAATTGTTTTCAATCGATATCGCATATTGTCTATAGGCTAGAGTCGCGAATCTCCAGCCCTGTCCTCTTGTGATTCGACTTTTCCGCGATTTATGCAAACGACTTCCCACTTGGTCTAAGTTAAGCCTTTGGGTAATACACAATAGTCGCTCTCTTTTTACTCGTTTCTATGTAATGCATACAAATTGATAGGCTGTCGAACTTCTGACTGAAAAAGTTATATCCAGTGCTGGCGAGCCATTAGCTCCGGGCGAAGCATTACGTCATACATTCGAAGCAATAGCTTCGGGTATTCTATTGCCGGGTGGGACGGGTCTAATGGACCCGTGTGAAAAGGAACCAACCGATGCTTTGTCACAATTAACGCGTCAGGAAAGAGAAGATATTACGTCATCGGCTCAGGTATTGATTTG
This sequence comes from Edwardzetes edwardsi, assembly GCA_034693445.1. Lineage (NCBI taxonomy): Eukaryota > Metazoa > Arthropoda > Arachnida > Sarcoptiformes > Ceratozetidae > Edwardzetes > Edwardzetes edwardsi. The sequence goes on along the minus strand of JAQFXL010000137.1, from coordinate 9,266 downwards.
TTATGTGGAGTGACATAAAATGTTAATATATTTTGATTATATTCAGCACGCGTTACGTCTCATTGCTTTTCGCCAAATATACAAAATATTAGGCGTCGATCCCCTCCCCAACAAATCCAGGAAACGAAGACTCGACTCAGAAAATGGATCCGCAGTTGAAAGCGATTCCATTGAAATAAAAAAAGATAAAATCGAAGCATTAGTTTCAGAGAATTCTACCGACAATTTGCCGACAAATAACACCAATTGAAGTCATTTTACACAAAATATGACATATTTTTTGGTTTTGGAAGAAATCCACTCTTCTTTTCAATCGGAGAAAAGACTTCAATCGATTGTTTTATTAAATTAATATTTTAAAGGACTGACTGCTAATAATTTGTATGGAATTTACTTTTTTGACACAAAATTGAAAATATTTTAATTTATAATTTTTACAGTTTTTCGAATCAATTGATAAATGTTTAGAATTTTATTCTAAAGTTAAATAACTTATAATTTGAGTGGATTTCAAGATCTCATAGTTTTCTGTTTTAAGAATATAAGCATTTCTACAAAAATTTCTCATTCAATGACTAAATATTCGTCGAATTCTATTGTAAAAGAGTTTTTCGTTTTTGGCACAAATTCCATGTTTCAGACAATAATTTAATTTCAATTTTGGTAACAATCGACTCGATTTAACCCAACATTTATCCAATTTTTGCTATGATTTTAGATAAAAAAATTTGTGTATTTATTATCGAAAAATAGTTTATTTAATGCATTAAATATTTCATTCATTTTATTCAATGTTTTCTTTGGTTTTGACTATAGATTCTCAAAACATTGGCAGAGAAGTCAAGGAAGGGTTAGATTAAAACAAGAAAACATATCACAGCAAACGTTTATTCAAATCAGAGTCTATAAGAATGTAATCAGAATTGATGTCTGAATCCAAACAATGAAATGAACTCAAAGACAATGTATTCGGACTTTCAATGAGTTTCAGCGTTCGTTCAAAAACTATCCAATTATTGAAAAACATTCGATTCGTTCGAACGCTTTGAGTGAATGAGAGTTTCATATAATGTTTGAATGAATTGTTCGGTAATTTAATTATGTGTTGTCTTGTCTTTTACTGTATTTTCCTTTGAATGCAATGTAAATGGAATGCAAAGGAATGGAAACTTTATACTAAGGATCAATTTAACTTTAGAAAAATGTCATTTTAAACATGAACTCAGTCTTATAAAAATCTATTAAAAAGATATAAATTGAAACTATAGTTAAAACTATAATAAAAATTATAATTAAAGCGATTTTAAAAACGAAAAGAAAATCTTTTAAATGTATTTAATGATTGACTTCTTCTGATGTCAAGAGTCAAGTCATTAAAATATTGAATTCCTAAATTCCTTTCAATATTTTAGAAAATTGTTATTTTGAGTTAAAAATATTAATACATTTTTAAATTTTTGAAAATTTGTTATGTTATGAGTCATAACTTATGAACATTTTAACAATAATTTCATTTGAAAAAGATCAGGATGAAACGAGAAATTACAGTATTTTAGCAAAATGATCTCATAATTTCATCTATCATGGTTTTTGATTGCCAGACCTCGAACTTATTAAACTTTAAGGGGCCTTGCCACTATATAGATCCTCCATCTTCTTGGGGGTATGTCTTTTTTTGAAAAGTGCTTAGAATAGTCTATTACAGTCTGATCTCTCATTAAGAGACCACTCAATAAAAGAATTTCTCATTAAGAGACAGATTTTGGAGTCACAGAGAGCCTCAGTCACAGCAAAATCAACCTCTCATTGAGAGAAATTCTCAATAAGAGACAAATATTTTGGTCACCGAACGTTCTCTTATCTGGAGGTCAGACTGTATTACAATTTTACTTAGACCTGAGAAGAGCTGGAACTTAGAAAAGTAATAATGGCGGTGGCAGTGATGCAATGTTGAGAGGGTAACCTAGGTAACATTAGCCATACAGAAAGTATGACTTCATTCACATGTAAATGAATACAGTCGGACCTCCGAGATATGGACGGCCTATTGCAAGAGAAAACCGTCCATAACATAGAGATCCATAACAGGAAATAATTTTAACATTACAGGTATAGGGAAACCAACAAATATTCAAAAATCATCCATACCAAGGAGGTTTCTATAACAGGGAGGTAAATATCTCGGAGGTCCGACTGTATTTTTATTTGAAGTGCCTAGGTTACTCTCTCAACATTACATCACTGCCACCGCCATTATTTCTATGTTCCTGGTGAATTTTTTACATATCAATAAATATTTCAATGTAGAATCGAGCTGTGCCTTGCGCTTCAAAATTCCGAACAACTACCATGGTTGGCTCAGGCATTTACGGTTTCTTTGAGCGCTTTCTATGAATTAGTTTTTGAACATCTAATAGGACTGGTAGTACACTAGAGTGACACTATAATGAAGACGATTGGTTTAAAGTTTAAACAATCTGTTTATTATAGAGGAATGTTTATTATAAAGCATTATTTTTAACATTGATGTCTATTGAAGTGGATTTGGAATCTAGAAATTGTTGATTATAAAGGAAAATTTATTTATAGGATGTTCATTTTAATGGCACTTTAGTGTATTGACATACTTTTCATATATAAAGAGACCAAATGTTCTCAATTATTATATCTTAATAAATGCCAATAATTTACAAACAGAGCACTCGTTTTGGTTTCAATGAAAATATTTTGAGATTAAATAAATATGGATTCAACCGATTTAAGAGACTTCGATGAAGACATTAATGACGATAAGAATGAAACCAAAATTATTTTCAAAAATAATTATTTGAAAAATGACCACAAAATAAGTGAAGAAGAGTTACAGTCTTTGTATCTCTCGTTTGATATCGACTTCAATGAAATTAATCGAAAGTACAGTTTATGGCGTTTAAAAGTAATACATATTCGGGGCGTTCAGGACATGAGTTCTGAAGATGTTCTCAAATATTTTGAAGACTTTGAACCAAATTCTATTGAATGGGTTAACGATCTCTCGTGTAATATAGTATTCGGTGACCGAAAGTTGGCCGCAATAGCTATGAGAGGTCTGACCACTGCTCTCGTCATTAAAACGAATAAACATTCGGTTAATAGTGATTTGGGTATCGAAGTGATTGACTCGAACTCACTCTCTGTGCCGATTCCGCCCCAATTTCGATGGAGATTAGGAAAAACTGACAACAAATCAAAAGCTTTACTCTTGAGATTTGCCACAAATAAAGACAAAAAGATGAGCGGTTCTCGTCCTCTGAATCAATACTACACCAAATGCGGTATTCCCGAAGATATCTCCGATATGAGCCCTACTCCTGACCGCAAACGTCGTAATAAATCTGACGAAAGCACTGACAGAACAAACTCTAATTTTGAAGTCACAACAAAGAGGTTCCGAATGAGAGCCGACGACGAACAGCAACTGATCCAGAATCGTAAGTCCGCCAAAATGAGGATCACTGAAGAGGACACACTTAATCTTCGAAAATCGATTTGGGATCGACTCGACAACGACTCTTTCGGCAATTACTGTGCCGTCGATACAGACTTACTTCAGATCGCTTTCGACAATAAAACAAATTCTCGAAAAATTTTGAGTAAAAGGGAGAGTCCTCTCCGTTCCACTCTTTCCAAGAATAGTAATCATAAAAATGCTTTTTTTAACAAAAAAGATTTGAGAACTAAACTGAGGAAAAACTCTCATTAAAGTCATTTTGATTGATACAAATATTTTCAGTTAAACATAAACTCAATTCTTTCAATATTTTGAATAAAAAATTACTTAATTTTGGATTCATTTGATTTAAATGTGAATTGAATTCAATTAAATCACTTTTAAAGACAATTGTTTTACGAAATGGATATCGAAATGGAAAAGAATAGCTTTCGGTCACTAATTGACATTTTTAGTGAATTTAAAGTAAATCAAAAGAATTGGAAATTATTTTGATTTATTAAGTTGTGGTTTTCCATAGGGTAATTCCAAAGTGCCTAGATTGTGGGGAACAGACACGTTTGGCAAATAGCTAGTTATAATACCAGAAGCGATAGTTTTTGAGTGCTCTCGTATTGTGAATGACTGTCCAATTTTCATATACATTGCAAACTGTAGAGTCAAATGGACTTTTGCGTGATCTCCAGGCATTAGAATACCTCCCTCTTCGTCGGGGACATCAATACGTGCGCCTCCACTCCACGTACGGCTGAATATTTGTTGAATGAATCTGTTAGAAATGGGTCGATCTCTACCCCCCTCTCCCGTCGCGATTAAATACAAATTAGCTTCGAATCTGTTATTTAGAGACAAAGACGACGGTTTGCTGACAGACATTCCCCTCTCGATCTTAATTCCCGTCGATTTGATTCCTTTTGAAACAAAAGTTTTAAATTTGTTGTACTCTTCACTTAAAAGGTCAAACCTCTGCAGAGAAGGCCGACGTGATCTCCCGCCTGACAACTGGGCACTGACCGACCTATCGATACATTCCTGAATTACATTCAATTTTGAAAACCAATGATTTACCAAACATATGGATATCAGTGGCGGCGCTTTTGATGAGCTGATCCCAACCCATTATCTCAATGCCTTCACTTCTAGATATGATTCCTCTTTCGACTGTTCCAATACAAACAGTTCCGCGTCCTGTTATTGTTATACAACTTTCAATCGGCATAAGGAAAGGTGACGTCAAATCTCTTTCAGGGAGAGTTATGTAAGAGTCCAGTTGATCCAAGAGCCTTATAATTGATGGCTGACCCAAATCTGATTTGTCTCCATTCAGTGCCATTAAAGCTGATCCGAAGACAAATGGAATATTATTGCCATCGAAGCCATAATTACACAACAATTCTCTCGTTTCGATTTCAACCAATTCTTTGAGTTCTTCGTCAATGAGATCACATTTATTGACGTAAACAACGATTTTATTGATTCCGATTTGTTTGCTTAACATTAAGTGTTCTCTTGTTTGAGGCATTTGTCCCTCACTTCCCGCCAACACCAGAATTGCTCCGTCCATTTGTGAAGTGCCGCAAATCATATTCTTCACATAATCTCTATGTCCGGGACAATCGGTATGTGCGTAATGTCTATTTTTAGTCATATATTCCACGTGAGAGGCGTTTATAGTAACACCTCTGAGCTGTTCCTCCGGCGCCTTATCGATGTCATCAAATGATACATATTTGGAAAAACCCCTTTCGGCACACACTTTGGTGATGGCAGAAGTCAGGGTAGTCTTACCATGGTCAACATGACCTATTGTTCCAATATTTACGTGAGTTTTGCCGGACATTACATTTTTTGATTTCAAAGTCTTTGGATTCATCACATTCTCTACAGTTTTCGTCGAAAGCTTTTTATAGATTAAATTAATTGTCGATCGCATTGTTAACAAAGAAAATAAATTATTTCTCATCGGAGAGACTTTAATCAAATGTTTTGTTAACATTTTGTTGGTTATTATCACTCAATTAAAAGCTAAGATTTGGTTGACTTTAAAAACAAACTTTAAATGCAAAGACTGGATGAGAGTATGAGAGCGCATGCGTTGCGTCACAAAATGTAAACAAATGTCATGTGATTCATATCATTGATTAAATTTCAACCTGAATTTGATGCGTTTTGTGCTTGGTCATATTAAATAGTTGATCGTTTAATTCAGTGCTAATGTATTGAAAATTAATATAAAAAGAAATGCGAAGAAAAATATATTTATTTTATAATTCTTTGTTGTTATTATGGGTTTGTTTGATATATGCAATCGGTGTTTGGCTTTTCTCCAATGGACTTATTTTAATGCGAAAACCCATCGAAAGAAAAAGTTGTTGCGATGATTCCCACCCCTCCTTACTCTCTGCCACCGATTCAGTTGTGATGAGTAAGACCCCGGGCTGTGGTTTTGCCAATCAATATGATAGGGCTGTCCTCTTATTGATCGACGGATTAGTTTTCGATTTTAAATCTGTTAACAAAACTAAAAGTTTGAACGAAAATAACGAAACGCTTTTGTTTTCAATTAATAATATTTATAATAAATATTCAAATCAGTCAAAAGTCTACAAACTCTTAGAAATGCCTTCACTTTCATCGACGCAAACTCTCAAATCGATATTAACGGGCGGTTTGCAGACATTCATCGAATTTAATCCTAATTTTAAACCGAATGACATAATAGAAGACAATCTAATTAATCAATTGAACGCTAAATCAAAACGAATTACTTTAGTCACTGAGAAATCTCTGAAGACTTCGAATATCGACCATCTGTTCAACAAAACTGTTTATTTCAGTTCAGAACCAGAGGTGAGACAAAAGTGTTTGAATCTTAAAATTTATGTCTAAAATCTGTTTTTTTATTGAATAGATTAACGATTTGAGTGAAATACTCATAAAACAGATGCAATCAAGTGATTGGGATCTTCTTATTTCTCAAATACCAAATATATCTGTTTTCCAGAAAATGTTTGGTTCAAAACACCCGAAGACTATGAATCAATTGAAACAAATGAGTCATTTAATAGAAAATATTATTTCGTTTGTAAATAATGACAACAAAATTATTTTATTCTTAATCTCTGACTCATCCGATGAAAAAAGTCCGGTTTTACCGCCAAATAGTTCTTCATTTGTTCTGAGCTTCAGTTCACACAAATTGTCTTCAATTGAGGTTTGAATTGAAGTTAATTTGGTTTTCAAAACTATAGATATATTTTTTTTTCATTCAATTCAGAGTTTATTCCAAGAGGTAAACAAAATAGATCTGGTTCCAACGCTCTCTCTTTTGCTGGGAATTCCAATTCCGTTCTCAAATATGGGAAAAGTGATGAGTTCTTTGTTTGAATTTCCGATGGATTGTAAAAACTTGAGGCCTACTCCAGAGTTTGTGTGTCACGAAGATATCAGTGAAATCCAATCTATGTGGACGAGTATCTCTGCGCTCAGAATAAATGTGGCACAAATGCAAAGATATGTCACTCAAAGCTCTTTTGTTTTGCCAAATGTTATTCAAAGACAATTAGACGAACTTCTGGAACATTACGACAGAAATTGGGTTCTCTTGAATCACATTCCAAGTGATGACAAATTAGGAACAATCGGTTCTCTTAAAGAGCTTCGGAATAATTACGAGCACTACGTCTCTCAGCTCACAAATCATCTGAATATCAATTTTGTCTCATTTGATAACCGATTCCTCTGCAGTGGACTCATTGTCTTATTTCTGTCCTGTTGTGCAAACATTACTTCAATTTATTATTTGAATTCTCAACAAAATTTGATTAATTTTTGTTCGAAAGCATTAATCGGTGGTTTGATGGGTGCCCTCACGGCTAACCTCATTCGGTTTATTAGTTTTTCATTTCATGAGCGAAGTGTAAACGATATACTATTCTTGAGTGCCGTCACTTCCATTGTAGTGTCAGTCGGATCTATATTTGTTCCCGAATTGCTGTCATTAATAAGTAAAAGTCGTCCAAAACTTATTTCTAAGCAAATATTCAAAAACCTGATGTCATTTGAAGCTATTTTTATAACGCTTTCCCTTTTATTTTCAATTTCATATTCAAAGATATTAATCAAAAGCGAAGAATCTGTTATTCATTTCATATTTCAATCGATTCTTATTTTATACTTAATTTATATAAACGCCACAAAATTGTCTGCAATTAAGTCAATCCAAAGCCGAAAGCTTATAATTGCGATGAGTTTATCACTTGTTTTGTTGAGTCGTTTGTCTAAAGAAGTACATCGATGTCACGAACAACAGTTGTTTTGTTCAAACATTCGCTCTATTTTTCTTCCTTTACTATCAAATGATTTTCTCTTTTCCTCATTTTTTTCAATTCTTACACTTTTTTCAATCTTATATTCTTTGAAAGAATGCGAACTTTCTGACAGTCTTTCGAACATATTTTCTAAATATTTGATAGTTTTGAGCACTATTTCAATTTGTGGTCATTTATGTCTATCTCTTGCGAATCCATTGACAATAGAAAGGCTTTTGTCGGGCAATCAGTTAAGTGTCGCCAAAACTGTTCTCTATTGCAATGCATTACTTATTCTGTTATTTCTATATCCGCTTCAAATCAAGTGTCAAAAGCATCCAAATTCAGAATCAAATAAACGTTTGTTTATTTCGATATTATTTTTGTTTTTAAGTCTTTTAAATTCATTACTTTTATTTAGAGATCAAACCTCTAATTTTGGTCTTATTTTGTTCTGTATTTTTGGGTCCATTTATTTGAGTTTATTGACTGAAATTGATTTCGACGACAGTTTCGTTCCAATAATACTCTGGTATTTGATAGCATTCAATGGTTTTTTCACTACCGGTCACTACTATTCAATAGATTCCTTTACATCTGATATTCTGTTCACATCTGAGACAACTAACTTCTGGTCTTTTTTCACACCAGTAAGTATTATACTCTGTATACAATTGTAGTTAATATTAGTTAATATTCCTAATTTTCGAGCTCATTAGTTGTCAATACAATTAGTATTAAAAGGTGTTTACCCTTATGAATCTTTAATCAGGATTCGTCAAGTTCCATTTATCAGGAGTGTCAGGGAATGCTTTTCAACTACTTTTCAACCAAAAGCTTAACTAATGGGAAATCAATGAAAGTAATATTTTTAATGATAACACTCTTTATCACAATTTTTTCATAAGAATGTTGAAAATTAGTAAAAACTTTTAAACTTTTGTTTCTCATGTTATTCTGTATTAACTGTCAATTAATTAATTTTGATTAAACAGTTGATCTAGCCGATGATAAACATTTGCTGGGGGGGGAGGGTGTCAAAACTGGGCTTTCAAAACTCATGTGAAGGGGATTCCAAATTTTTGAATTATTGTTTTGAACTGACTCCCATTGTCCTTGAACTGATTCCTCTCTCTCTCTCTCTCTCTCTAATTGTATTTGATGAATGATACTTGCAATTCTAAAATATAAAGAGATTATTTGCACATAATTTTTGATTAAGTTTTGAATTAGATTTTAAATTTATTTCTTATTATAAATATTTATAATTTTATTTATCAAAATTACAGATCATTTTGAAAATGAATTCGATTTGGATTTTGAGTGCGATATCTCTGCCCTTATTTGTCGCCAAAAGAAATACAATTCAAGAAACAGAATATTTTTGGAAATCATTTTCAAACATTTTATTGAAATACATTTTTTTGAACGGATTTACAGTGAGTTAAAAATTTCATCGAAACTAT
>JAQFXL010000136.1:0-30582 GCA_034693445.1 Edwardzetes edwardsi | reverse complement strand
TCTCTCTCTCTCTCTCTCTCTCTCTCTCTCTCTTTCTCTTTCTTTCCGGAAGAATTAATTTTTGATGTATTTTTATATATAGACTTCGATTCTTCTATTAAACTAAAAGACTGTTATTTTGTTGAGTTATTTGACTTCAAGTTATTATTAAATTAATAAAAAATAACTTTTTTCAGAATATGTTAATAGAATTTGTGGTTTTCAGGTATAAAATCACTCATTTTGTTCTTTGAACAGATTTTTCGTTTGAAAATATTTTTTGTTTACATCACTTATTTCAACTGATCTCGAAGTGAAGTATTACTCAAAATGGAACCTCTTAAAGTACTCAGGGTAAGTTCAAAACAATTGTTTTTAATTTAGAAGTTCAATAAGTTTATCAAGAAAATCTCTAAATATACTCTTAGCAAAATTGTTTCATTGTTTAAATTTTAATTATAATTTATTGTAATGATTATCAAAATTCTGATTATTTAAGCGTTGCTCAAAACTTTTTATTAAATTGAATATTCTATTTTTATCTGCTAGCTCATTTCATTTACAATCATTATAATTGTTTGTAAGGCAACGAGAAGTGAATATTCGAGTAATGGAGGTACAAAGTCTGCACAACACAGTAGTGGTCCACTTCACAAATTCACGGGTGGCTATACTGGTGGTGTGATTCCCGCCGCAATTCAGACCAGACGCAATGTGGAAGTGCGACAGGTCAATCTACCTTCGGATCCGATACAACCGGCTGTAGTTCTGGTGGATGCGGGAGTCATACCACTAACTATTCTATTCAGATCTGCTTCCAGTGCTTTGACTGTTATGCAAGAGCACACTCCGGGACAAGTGGCTGAACAACAGCAGACAAATTCTGAGGACGAGCCACACCGACTCATTCACTCAGTGATAAAACCAATTATTCAAGAGGTCCGCGAAATTATAACTCCATTCAGACGAGTGGTGCAGGAAATACAACCCGTCCAGGAAGATATTCATACAATTGTGGCCAAGAGTCAACAAATAGCTACAAATGCTCATAAATATAGCGAACGACACAATTATGGCACATCTGATGGAGGCTTTTATGACACAAGTATTAATTATAATAATGTTGGTCCAAACTTCAACACAGCCAACCAAGAGCATATTGTGAAACCTTTTCCAACTAATAACTTGAATTATAAGGAAAACAATCCAGGTCCATTTGGCAAAGCCTGGTCTTCGAGTTCAGGTTTCCCAACATTTAAGACTAAAACTTTAAGCTTTAATAACGACACAAATAACTCAAAGAAGTCCTTTGAAAGCGTTAGTCATCCGACAGATTATAAGAATTATCGCTCAACTCATTCAAGCGTTAAAAGACATGAATCTCAACAAAATGGCGATAATTATAAAAAGTCTGAAGAAAATAATGATAAGAAAACCGATAAAAACATTGTTATCGATGCAAAAAACTTGACATCAATTGAATCTACCTCAAAAAAGCCATCAAGTATTAAACCCAAGACTTCTGAAGACAACTTCATTTCAAAAACAAATCATGGTCAGAATAAACTAAGTGGATCAAAGAGGCCGTTAGCCAGTCCAGTTAAAAATCTCAGATCAAAGTTACTTCGCAAACACAAAGCAAAAATTGATTGACTTTTCAATTGAACGACAAATAAGATAAAGTCGTTGTAAAAATTGTAACCTTTTGTGCCATAACTTTGAAGATCAATTCAATTTGATGAAAAATATTCTCTTGTCAATTGAAGAATAAACTGAGTAATAACTTGTCTTCGATGGGAAAATGTAGTTTTGAATAAAACTCTTGTTATGAAATAATATCAAATAAATTTAATTATATTTTTAATGCATTCAAACTGTAATTCATTTGAATTATGAAAAAGATTTTTGATTTACGAAATATCATTCAAATTGAAATTTTGTTCCTTTTTTGTCCACAAATTCAAAGAGATTTTCGAATAAACTATAATTTTATTCATACATTCATTTTAAGGGTAAAATTATAATTTTCATATTTGTGTAATACTTGTTCACATTTGCAGCATAACAATCAAATGGCATAACTTTCCTCATTTATTTGACAGAGAACAAGGATGGCCAAGCTTGTCAAGTGGTTTAGCATTCCAATAGAAAATTATAAACAGGCAAACTATAACAAAGATTATCATTCGTGATTTACAATTTTCATGATGATGTTGTCAAGAAATTTTCTGAGTCATTATGTCATTGATGTGATTAAGCTTTAATTTTAAAAGACTCCTTGTACAAATTGAATGTGAAAGCACCTGTTTATTATGATCGATGCCTTGGTTATGACAATGGTTTACGAAATGTTAATAATTGAAAGTAACTATTCTTCAAATGTGAATAAACTATAATCTAATGCATAACCAAAACGTTTTGAAGATTACATACACTTATTATATAAGTGTTTACACAATCAAAATAAAGTCAAACCCTTTATTCAAAAGAAGACAATTTTCGTCACTAAAACATTCAATTTCTAATCAAATGTGTCGAACGACTGTTAACTCGAGAAAAGAATTTTCTCAACGATGAAAGTAAGTGAAAATATTTACAATTTTATCAAAATTAGTCAATTCTGAGGCGATTTACTTATTGTCAGATAATAATGATCCTGTTGAATCACTTTTTTAAATCCAAACTTTTAATTCCAAGTTAGCTATAGTTTTAATGTATTTATTTTATGAGAGAATGTATTAATCTAGAACAAACTTGTAAATACAAGGAAAGTTTAGACTCTTCAACAAATTGACCCAATTTTTCAGTTTTAATTATCTTGAACTTAATTTTATATATTAGTTAATTTGGAAGATTAAACCTTGTTTAAAAATATGCATTTCAAATTGTGTTTTTATTATCTTGATGTTATCAGTAATTTGAATAATGAATTTTCAAATACACTTGAATTTGTAAAACTTTCAAATGAGTAGCAAAACATTTAAACATTAATTTTATACAATATTTGAATTCATTTTGTTTTAAATTTTCAGTTATTTTTGATTTCATGTATTTTTGTGATTTATTTGACTTCAATTGGGGGCCAATATGTACAACAATTGGGCGAATCGCACAACTCTTATTACAGCAACAGTTTGCCTTCAAGTGACCAGAGCTCGCGACCAGCATCTGCTTCCATAATTATACCGATTGGCTTCACGCGACACCATCCTATCGAATATGTTGACTATAAGCCGGAAGGTCCTGAAGATAGGGAGCCCCCAACCATTCAGGTGGAAGGAAGAAACACTCCTCTAAACATTATTTTCAATCCGCGGTTAAACCATTTAAGTGTTGCCGACAGCGATGACCACACTTTTCGTGATTCAAATGACGAGAAGTACACATATTCTGAAGAGGAGCCTATTATTACATATCATGAGGTGAATACTCCACTTATCCACGAGGAACTGACTCATCAATACCCCCGTGGTTATGAAGACAATCAGTCCAATAATCAGAATAAGAATGGCGATCAAAACTGGCAAATCACACACCAAGAGAGTCGACCACTTTGTTAATCATTCATATTCTGCAGGTGGCAATAAAATTCTAAAATAATCATTCAATGTATTTATATTTTAAATTATTGAAGACTTACTTATATTAACGTTCAGTTGAATTAATATTTGTTAGTTAATATGTTTTTGTTGTAATTGTCGACTTTATGTAACATTTGGCACAACCAAAATTCAAGTCTTTGAGAATAAGCTCTCTCTCTCTCTCTCTCTCTCTCTCTCTCTCTCTCTCTCTCTCTCTCTCTCTCTTTCTTTCTTTATAAAACATATTTATACTTGTTAAATATTGAATAAAGTGAAATAAATTAATTCAATTGTCTCTTATATTTGAATGGATTGACATTTCATTTGATTGTTTTCATTAATTATCAACATTTCTAACAGACTTTGAGATTAACTTTGATATTAAATTAATCTATGAGTCAACCATGCTCGAATAAATTTCAAAACTTGATTGGTCAAAATACAGATCTTTTCAATAGGATTGACAATAATTTAGGTGAAAAATCGCTAAAAATTATACGTTTTCATAAATAACATTAATCTTTGATTTATAACAGTTTTGAACTGAAGCATCTATGAGATGAACTGGATAATTTGACTTATTGAGTTAGTTATCATTTGGTCATCAAGTAATATTACCGAGATGATATCGCAAATGATAGTCTACAGGCTGTTATCTTAAGCAATAACTTGAACTTCAAAGATAACAATTTGACTTATTTGTTACAATGTCTGTATTGAATTGTGTTTTAATTGTGGCATTACTTCAACTCATGTCTGGTCACAAACCAACACAAAAGCGATGATCGGAGGGATAAGCTATTCAACCAATTAATGCAAAGCTGTGTTGAGTGAAGATTTACATAATTGTATCGCAGTCTAAGATCAAAGTCGTTTGTGAGGCAGAGAATCGAATTCCCCTTTTATTTCGTTAACAATTAATCTCTTGGTTTCACACAACCAGAGAAAGAATGCAATCATTGATTACATAATATAGTAATTATGTCTCCGATATAATGATGGCTTTCATTGAAATTAACCGAAAAACAAAATTATAATAAAATAATTACTCATAAAATTCTGAGATCAGTGCATGTTTGCTGAAATGGGAGAGTTACCAATATGGCCAAGAGGGTTATCAGACAAATTAAGTTCCAGAACTGAGTTAAACCTAAAAATTCCAACATTGATATTTAAATTTGAAAAATCAATTTAGTCGACATTATTTCTGAAACCCATTTAAATTTGCCAATATTTAAAAAATTTAGAATTTGTTTTGGGAGCTATTAAGCTCTTGACAATTATATAACAAGATGAAGCTACCTTGGTATCCACAGCTTGAATCATTGCTTAGCTTTTGGATGATATCGCGATCTTAGAACTGTTGAAAAAGTAATAAAAAAATGAAACATTTGATGCATCGATAGATAACTTTTGATTGTCGACAAACTCTTACAGTCGAACCTCGATTTTATGCCAAGTTTATGGAGAAATCGACGAGAGATGAAATTGTAATTCTACTCAAATGTGAGTAGGGATTACTTAATATTTAGCATGATGCTTTGTATTGCCTATGTATTAAATATCACGGAATTTATTCTAATTGTAGAAAAGCTCATTTAATCCTCTTCTTTCAATTTCAATAAACAATTGGTAATCCGAGAGAATAAAAGCTAAAAAATAATTATTAATTTCTGTGATCTCATAAATCTCTTCATTATATTTCATGCCTCAAATTTAAAAGCTTTTAGTGTTTGGTATTTATTGTGTTATTATTCGGATTGATTGCCAAACAATACTTGCAAAACAAAGAGAAAATGTTACACGAATAAAAATTAGAACGTCTCTCTCTCTCTCTCTCTCTCTCTCTCTCTCTCTCTCTCTCTCTCTCTCTCTCTCTCTCTCTCTTGACTTTCACTTTGATTCTGTGTTAACTGTATTCTCATCTCTGGGTTTTGTGAGATTAATAATGAATAAAATTACATAAAAAATGAATTATCTTCGGATCGGTATCTCTTGATTTCATTAAACCCTATTCTTAAGTGCAAAACAATAATTTTCTGCACAAATGAAGAACAAAAATGACTTTCCCCTTCATTCTGTCTTCAAGAATCATAAACGTATATAAAGAGCCGAATAATAATTCTGTGTTCAGTGCTTCTCATTTGTGTCTAACAAATCAAACTATTTGTTCGTCTCTTTATTTATTAAAACTTATAGGAATATTACAAAATGCTAAGGGTAAGTTATTTCATCTATTGCTTTGTTGAAGTTCTATACGAAATTCCTTAAATGAAATGAAATTATTAAATATAAAGGGTTAAATTTATTCCACTTAATCTATTTATGATTCTCTATTAGTGAGTTTTATAAAGTATCAAGATCAACTATAACTGTCTAATTGCAGTTCTTTTAATACTTTTTTAAAAATTATTATTCGATTCGATAAATATTTTACTTTTACTTTAAAATCATTTTATTTCAGACATTAATCGCATCCTTACTATTCGTTTACTGCAACGCTGGCGGTTACGGCGGTGGTGGTGGAGGATATGGAGGAGGAGGATATGGAGGTGGTGGATTCAGTGGTGGATATGGTGGAGGTCACGGAGGCTATGGTGGTGGAGGTTTTGGTGGAGGATTCGGTGGCGGTTTTGGTGGTGGTTTTGGCGGTGGTTCGAGCGGTGGTGGTGGAGGAATTGTGCCAGCAGCTATCATCTCCCGTCACAGAATCGATTATAGAGATGTGCCCTCACAGGGATCAGTTGCCCCCACCACAATTGAAGTGGGCAGTAGCTCAGTGCCACTCAATATTTTGTTCCGTTCCTCCTCATCGCACATAAACGTGCAACAGGCTCATGAAGGTGCCGGCGGTACTGTTCAACAATCCTCATCTGTAGACGAACCCCATCACCTTTTCCACGAAGTTTCCAAACCCATCATTCAAGAAGTCCGTGAAGTGATCAGTCCTTACAGACGTATCATCCAAGAGATTAATCCCGTCCAAGAAGATATCCAAACCATTGTTGCCAGAGGAACCGGGGGTGGAGCCGGTGTTATCGGAGGTGGTGGTTTTGGTGGAGGTGGATTTAGAGGTGGATTTGGTGGATGTGGCGGTGGAGCTGGTGGATTTGGCGGCAAAGGTTGTGGTGGAGGTGGCGGCGGATACGGTGGTGGACACGGTGGTTATGGTGGTGGCGGCGGATCTAGAGGTGGATATGGTGGTGGCAAAAAGGCCTACTAAACCAAGATTATAAATTGATTCAACCATTTGATCGCATTTTTATTGTATGAATAAAAATGACGATTAAATTATTGTTTCGGTGGACTAATTCTCGTCTATACCTCTCTCTCTCTCCCTCTCTCTCTCCCTCTCTGTCTCTCTTTTAAAGCATTGAATGATAAAAATGATCTAAAAATTAAGAGATAAATCATTCATCAGTTTATTGTAAAATAAATTTGTAGTAAAATTGAATAAAATTAAAAAGTTATGATTCAAAAAATTCTGTCTTTTAATTATCAATACTTTCTATCAGTTTTGTCTCAAACCTATGATAGTCAAGAGTCTATTGACTGCATTTGGTCCAAAATAATCTGTATAATTTAGTCTTGCATTCATTCACTGAATTTCAGTTAACTTGAGTGTCAGGTTAATTTTGGTTTAATGCATCCTTTGTTTACTCTTGTTCTATTTCCAGTTTTACATTTAAGAGATGTTCAGGTAATTTGTTAATACTTCTCTATTGATTTCATAAATTGAGCTTGTTAAGCGTAACGAATCATTTCAATATCACTGATAGGGCAACAAAGATGATAATTGAGTCATTTGCAATTTATAAACTTTATAAAGTGAGCAAGTTCAAAAACGCTCCGAAACTAATGTTTATTTGCTGATTGAATAATCAAAAGTTATGTTTTACGAGAGAAAGCTGAAGATCAAGAGAATAAAAGGTGTATTTTATTGAAAATGGCAATGAGTTGGGTTTACAAAGAATAGTTCCAAAAACACTACATTTTTGATGACTTCCCAGTTGTTTAGGCGAAGACATAGGTAAAACCAATGCCGTCAATAAACTTAAATAGGTTGTACTAGTGTATCAAATAAATTAATGTTTTACAACTATTTTCAGATTCTAAACAAACAGTAGTTTAAAATTACAATCAGTTATGAAATTACAAATATGTATTAAAAATCATATCAGTTTCTAGAAAAGACTAAAAGACGGGTATAATTACGGACAAAATGCCAGTCATAAGAAATATTTTTGGTATTTATTCAGTATTTGTTATCTAATGAATTGAAATAAGTTGATAGATGAATTGAAGATCGCACAGTCAGAGTATTCCAGTTTCTGCGCCGACATTCAAACGAATAATTAAATTATTTTAAATGATTTCATTAATAGAGTTGATGTCAATCATGAAAATCACTAAAACATTTATCAATGGAATTATTTTCAATTATTTGATAATTTATTTACAGTTTAAATGAAATACTTTTACATTTTTTGCAAAGAAATCCTAATTCTATTCATGAATTTTTACAGTTTTGAAAATATTCGACAAATTATTCAGTTTTTAGTAATCAATAGCTTTTGGATCCACCCGATGAACCACGACTAGAACCGCCATAAGAACCACCTCCGAATGAGCTTCCTCCATGACCGCCCCGGCTCGAACCTCCATAGCCTCCTGAGCTGCCTCCATGACCACCACCAAATCCACCACCAAATCCTCCACCACCACCACCACCACCGCCGCCGCTTCTTTGACCTGTACCTCTGGCGACAATGGTTTGGATCTCTTCCTGGACGGGATTGATCTCCTGCACAATCTTTCTGTATGGAGTGATCACTTCTCGGACTTCTTGGATGATGGGTTTTGACACTTCGTGGATGAGTCGATGGGGTTCGTCCTCTGACTGAGATTGTTGAGTATCTCCTCCACCGCCTTCATGAGACTGTTGAACATTGATGTTGGATGAGGATGATCGAAACAAAATGTTCAAGGGAACTGAATTGGATCCAACTTCAATGGTAGTGGGCTCCACACTACCACTTGAGGGAACATCTCTGTAGTCAATGCTGTGTCGAGTTTGAATAGCAGCTGGGATTATTCCACCCCCTCCACCGCCACCGCTTCTGCCACCTCCGTGTCCTCCACCACCACCTCCACCATATCCACCGCCACCACTTCGGCCTCCACCACCATATCCTCCGCCTCCCCCACCATATCCTCCACCGCCTCTAGAACCACCACCATAACCTCCAGCACCGCCAGCTGCACAATAAGCAATAAGTGCCGAGGCAATGAAAAACTGAAATAAATATTGAATCGTTATCAATTTAAATTCCATATTGACCATGCTTAATCAATGGTTTTTGTGTATTTAACTCACTTTAAACATTTTCACTCAAAACTATGGATTATAAACTCAAAGAATGAAAGGAAAGATTGAACTGAAGTTTGTTTTATTTTTCGTCTCTTTATATACTAAACGATAAAATAACGAGAAATCAATTTCTTAAGTGTTTTGAGTTAGAGATCTAAGACTTTTATTAATTATAAGCAAATAACTAATAATTAGTGAATTTTAAGTTTTTCTTTTCATTTGTGTTTATGAATCAATTATTCGGTTTAAGAATTGTTTAAGAATTGAATTCATAAAATATATTATACGGAAAGTAAAAACAAATACAAAGGCTTTCGCTTTCACTGTTAGAACAGTTATGTAATTAATTCATTAATTTTTGCTTTTGGCTATCATTTCACTATTGGATCCACTTTTCACTCATTTCATTGCCATTTACTTCCATTCATTGCTATTCAGACCTAAATTTTTGTAAGAATTTTATTCTCTTTTCGTACGAAATGTGTGCAAAATATGGTAATCATTGTGTAATTCAAAATAATAAATGTATTGCTATTGCAGTCAAATACATAAAAATTAATTATTTATGTATTGAAGTAGTTTTCACTTCCATTGAAAACATTAATTTCAGTGAAAAATTCCATTAACGGTCAGTTCTCTCAGATTTTCCCTATTCTAGAATATCAATTTCATTCTCTTAACTGAGCTAGCAGTTTGCGAAAGGTTTTAATGGACCAACTCATTCAAGCATTCGTGTAATTGTAATTGAAAATGAGATAAATATTGTCTATCATTAAGTTTAACTTGCACCTATTTATTGTTAATCTTCGACAAACTGATTATGAAAATATTTTCTGATTCAAAGTTGAAATTTATTCGTCAAATATAAAATTAATAACTAATTGTCTGTAATGTTAAGAAGAAAAGTTTTGCGTAACAATTGAGTGAATAATCACAAAAGGATTTTTGACTAATCCTTAAAACACTGATTATTTCATGATTTGAACCATTTTTCTGCTTTTCACATATAAGTCATGAAATATGCTTTTAATTAATAAATTATAATGTATTGGATTTTTCTGCTCGATCACAGTTTTTCGGGTTACGTAACAGTGCGCTAAAATAATTGAAAAATAATTGAAAAGATCAAAATCGTGATTCACCTGTAAATCCAGTTTAAGGGCCAAAATGTTGTTTAGATATTGTTATTCATTATCAGTATATCCAGCGATTCATTTGTTAAGTGTTGTAATACTGTTTAACATAATTCTTGTAAAACATTAAATCCTTTAATTTGACAAATGTGAGTCATTCCCTAATCAACATACCTTAATAGTTTATAACTGAGCAATTTCAACAAGATAATTGTATGGACAATAACCAAATATCAAAGCTAGAAAATAATTGCTTTTGCTTTCAATTGTCTGACGGCCGACTTCCAAACGGAAATTCAACCAAATATAGCTAGATGAATTCAAAAATAAATTATTCTTTGAACTTCTAGGTTAATATAAAAATTTGTTCGAATCAAAATAATAACACGTTTTCTATCCAAAATCGATCCAATTTGTAATTTTAATGACAAATATTTTATGAATTGCAATATATTTTTCCCAAAATTCAATTATAAATTATCACAATTAAAGGGTTTTGTGGGCATAATATTATTCTATGATCTCTAGCAACCTGGAAAATAATATATGCAGGGTTGAATAATTTTGGCAGAAAATATAATAGAAAATTTGTTAAAAATTAAGTATCAAAGAATATTTACTATGACCAAGTTCACTATTTATTATATATTTTCCATTATTAAATGAATAGACCAAACCTTTGATTTTCTAGTTGCTTGTTAAACTCAATTTCATGTTTGTTGAAGATATCAGGAAATGCTTATTAGAGTATTCTGTCTGAAATGTCTGTAAATGCAATTAGAGTTAGGTTTGAATAATAATTATTTTTTTGAAATTCACTTCAAGTGTTACTTTGAAACAAATAATTAAGTTTAACAAAATATTTGCTCTTCGGGTAAATTATTTGGGAAAATGGAAAGCATGGCAATAATTAATTGATTTCATACAGTATCACAACTATCAAAATCATAGCTGAAACCAAAACACAATTAATATTCTGTGGTTATAAACTTGGAATTAAAATTCAAAACATGAGTCCCTTTACAAAAGGCGAGGGCTGACTATAATCCAATTTTTTTAGTATATAAACTCTTAAAAAATTTGAGAAATCATCAGTATCATTTCATTTCACTTTCTCATTATATCTTGAATTTGATAAAACCAAACAAAATGTTTAAAGTGAGTCAAAGAAAAAATCATATTATTTTAGAGAATATAATTGAAATAATTTTGCAGGTATTGATCGTTTCGGCTTTGATTGCTTTGAGTACTGCTGGTGGTTATGGTGGCAGCCGAGGAGGTGGAGGAGGTGGATATGGTGGTGGAGGCCGAAGCGGTAGTGGTGGATATGGCGGAGGTGGTGGCGGTGGATATGGAGGTGGCCGAAGCGGTGGAGGTGGAGGTGGAGGGGGTGGAATAATCCCTGCTGCTATTCAATCTCGACACAGCATTGACTACAGAGATGTTCCCTCATCTGGCAGTGTTTCCCCCACTACCATTGAAGTTGGATCCAATTCAGTTCCCTTGAACATTTTGTTTCGATCATCCTCATCCAACATCAATGTTCAACAGTCTCATGAAGGCGGTGGAGGAGATACTCAACAATCTCAGTCAGAGGACGAACCCCATCGACTCATCCACGAAGTGTCAAAACCCATCATCCAAGAAGTCCGAGAAGTGATCACTCCATACAGAAAGATTGTGCAGGAGATCAATCCCGTCCAGGAAGAGATCCAAACCATTGTCGCCAGAGGTACAGGTCAAAGAGGCGGCGGTGGTGGAGGTGGTGGTGGAGGATTTGGTGGTGGATTTGGTGGTGGTCATGGAGGCAGCTCAGGAGGTTATGGAGGTTCAAGCCGTGGAAGTGGTGGTTATGGCGGTGGTTCCAAAGGATATTAATCAATTCCTTCGCTATCTCTGAATCATAGGATAATTCGTTAGATTTTCAAATTTTCATCCCTTTCTGTGATTTTGTGTTTCAATAAAATTCATTTTCAATTTTATTTGACTTTTGTTTGAAATAACTTTCATATAACTGATAACTGATTTTTATTGAGTAGTTTGTTGGCTAAAGTTTAAACTATCCTTGACACGTTTCGAAATTTTAGAAAATATAAGTTAATTATAGATTTTATCAGATAGAAACTTGGTAAATGGTCCTGCTCAATTCTGAGTCATATAAGTTGTACGCAAAAAAGTGATTCCTTTCACAACATTTCATTTGAAATGTGTTTTCAACTGATTTTGAAATTCACGGATAGGTTTGTAATGATTTTTGGAAATCATTGTTCACTTGATTTGATATTTATTTTTGTTTTCTCGATAATCACTTAACATTAAAAAGTGGTCTGAATTTGAACACGAATTGTATTTTGAATGAGTCGTTAAAATTGATATCATTTATCTCATCTATCAATTGGATTAATTGCTAGTAAATAACTAAACTATTTTCTCATTCAAAGTTTCGAAATATGTTCGAGTATTTATTGCCCTTGGCATTAAAAATTGAATAGAACTGTCTTGAAAAGTTCTATAGTCAGCAAGAACTAATTTTCATAATTATTAGAATATTTATATAAGATAGATCAATTATATTTTCAACAGAATAACCAAAACATACATTTCCTGTTTTAACAAGCTTATTATTCAAACATTATTAATTAAATTACCTAATTAAATATTAAAATTGCTGGGTATTTAGGAGTTAACGTGAGAAAATCCAAACAGAGATTGTTTGAATGAGAAACAGGAATATCGTGTTATGCATATCCGTAATATTCACAGCAGGAAATCGGAAAACTTCTTTCAATCATTTGATTTTGAATTGAATTTGTTTCTTAAGAACGAAAAAATTGCAATTATTTTGTAAGACTTGAAAACATTGATTGCATGTAAATCACTGCAAACTCTTTGAGAGCCCCTGAATAACAATCAGAGTAGGAACTCATACTCTTGAGGATAAAGTACAATACGTGAACCATTAATGATATCTGAGATCACGACTCTGGACGTCGAATAGTCATTGAGAACTCACCTGACGCTATGATATATGGCTTGACCTCAAAGCCCTAACCCATACAATAAACATTTGCATATATTTCCAGGGAGTAAATGGATGAAGAGCAAAGTAATGACAGACAATAGCATAATAAAAACACAATTCATCATGGGCAGTTACGTAATTTTCTCATTAAAACAAATTTGCATGAAATTTGCGATTAGAAGCTTAAGGATTGAGAAAAAGATTAAAATCGATGTGAAAGAGGAAAAGAATTTACATCCATTAAAATGATATTATAAATTAGTTTTACAGTTTATCCTCGTTATATGAAGCAACTCAATCATTTATCAGATATTTCAACTTGAACATAATTAAAAATCGTAGATTCAAACTATCATACTTGAAAGTGTATCTGTGAAAATATCAGGCTTAAAATGAAGTTTATCTGTGTGATTTACATTTAGTTGCTTTAAAACAGAAAGAACTGGACAATTGATCTGAAAAAATTAAACGATAATTAAATTCATATTATGTCGAAAAAATGCCAGAAAACAAAAAACACTTTCGATTTCTGGGAATAAAGAAAAACACAGAATTGGAGAACAGATTAAATGAACTTTTGTTAAGAGATTTTGTTTATTATTATTATTATTATTGATGTGAAACTCAAAAGAAACCAGAATTCAAATTATTTTGTTTTTATTTCACATTTTTATTTCATGAATACCTAATGATATGAAAAAGAAATTGTCTGAGACTTTTATATAAAAGCTTTCGTCTTTCGTTTGGTCTATCAGAAAGTGATTTGACTTTCAAAGGATTACAGCTTACAGTTGAGACAAATGCTATTTTGATTGAAAGTGAAAATAATTTCCAGACATTTAATATTTGAAAGCTCTTTAACTAAAATTTCTAAGTTATTCAGTCGAATATTAATTCAATTGTGCGCTTTCCGAAACATTTTCAAAAATGTTCAAGGTAGAAAAGATAAACTGAAAATTTGATTTAATTAAATACTAAATTGTAATTAATATTTGTTTACAGTTTTTCTTGGCTTCAGTTTTCATAAGTTATTGCAGCGCTGGTGGAGGTTATGGCGGCAGTGGTGGAGGAGGTGGAGGTTATGGCGGCGGAAGTAGAGGAGGAGGTGGAAGCTATGGTGGTGGTAGAGGAGGTGGCGGTTTCGGTGGAGGGGGATTTGGTGGAGGAGGTTTTGTCGGAGGTGGTGGTGGTGGTGGCGGTGCTGGTGGTGGAGTAGTGCAGGCTGCTGTTATTACCAGACAAACAATTGATTTCAGAGATGTACCCTCACAAGGAGTAGTGCAACCTACAACAATTGAAGTTGGATCTAGCTCAGTTCCTTTGAATATTCTGTTCCGTTCCTCGTCATCTAACATAAATGTGCAACAAGCTCACGAAGGAGGAGGAGGTGGAACTCAGCAATCATCATCTGAAGACGAACCCCATCGACTAATTCATGAGGTCTCAAAACCAATCATCCAAGAAGTGCGAGAAGTAATTACTCCGTACAGACGTATTGTCCAAGAGATCAATCCAGTTCAGGAGGATATTCAGACTATCGTTGCCAGAGGAACTGGTGGCGGTGCTGCTATTGGTGGCGGAGGAGGAGGTTTTGGAGGTGGTTTCGGTGGTGGTGCTGGTTTTGGAGGTGGAAAAGGTGGCGGAGGAGGATTTGGTGGTCATGGTGGGGGCGGTCGAGGAGGTGGCGGATATGGAGGTGGTGGTGGCGGATATGGAGGTGGTGGCGGCGGAGGTGGTGGAAAGAAATATTAGGTTTTCCAATTGATAATCGACCCCTTCCTCAACAGATCTGAAGCTTTAATTTTAGCATTAATTCAATTATTAATGAATTTATTTAAAAGTATTGTTTTCTTTACAAACAATATGAGAAAAGTCAACAAAAATATAAATATTAATAATTATTGCATTTGTGATACCAAAAATCTAAACATAAAAATGTCAAACTTAACCTGCAATTTACATTATGTAAATAAATATATTGAAATTCATATGGAAAACATCCAATCTTTACATTTCTTAGAATATTCCTTCAAAAATGTTTTTTCTTATATAGTTTGTTTAAGGCTATGAAACGATATCAAGCTACAAACAACCCTGCTTCACTTTTATTAATATTAACAAATTTGTTATAAGTAGAAGAACTCAACTTGAATTCAATTCAGCATGATACTCATTGGGTATGAATTTGGAAGTTTATAAGCTCTACAGCTGTACTTCATTTTTGCAATATAAAAGTGACTCTTGAAAACCACACACTGTTATTAATCTTGAAATACACTCGACTGCCATTATAATCAACGTCCTATATAATCAACTTTCCTTTATAATAAGCAACTTCCAAATCCACTTCAAAAGACATTAATGTTAAAGATAGTTGCTTATAATCAACATTCCTCTTTAATCAACAGATTGTGTCGACCAATCGGGTTGATTATAATGGCAGTGGAGTGCATGTTTTTTATACCGTATTACCGCTCATAGAGCTACATGCCAGTATAAGGAAAATTGACCATTATCTTAAAAAAAGACTTTATGGTGTCTACCGGCATGCCGGTATATACAGAGGAAATTATTTGTAGCTGTTCGGCAGTCAATTTCTTATTTCCATTGTTTTCTTCGATTGTTTACGGAGTGCTTCCAACTTGAATTCGGGTCTTTGGCATTTTTAGACATTTCAAATGCTTAAAATTAATTGAACCAACTATTTTTAAGTGCACTGAATAAATGTAAAATCAACACTGACTTCAATTGAGATTAGTATTGAAAATATTTGTTCCTCTTAAGACATTAATCCTCAAGTTTACAATTTCATTCCCAGAATTGTTTACTCTCAACTAATAGATGATAATTTTGTTTTTCTGTATTAAATTTAATTAAAACATTCGTTAGATGTTATTGACTTTACCTAAGATTTCATTGACCTTTTCCTCACTCATACTGGCATGCCGGTCTACCTCGAGGTATACCGGCACTATCCTCAATTTCGATTTATACCGGCATGCAGCTTTATGTGCGGTAATGCGGTATGATTAATTGATTGCAAGAATATTTTATTCATTAAATTGAAAATATCTACAAAACTATTGAAATAACAAAAGATTAATAAATTTTAAATTAATTGTTAATCAAATCTAATGTCGATAATCAAAGTCCAGTCCTTTTTGTGCGTTTATTTTTCCGGTCAACACGATTAGTATGCTTTACCACTGCCAGCACCACCACCAACAACTCCTCCTCCTCCATATCCACTACTTCTCATGCCTCCCAATCCTCCACTTGACATACGAGCACCTCCATATCCACCCGCGCCTGCCATCATTCCACCCATCATTCCACCCATCATTCCACTCATTCCGATGCCACCAATTCCTCCTCCACCTTGGTCACGAGACACTATTGTTTGAATGTCTTCTTGCACCGGATTGATTTCCTGAACAATTCTTCTGAAAGGATTGATGACTTCCCGCACCTCTTGTATTATGGGTTTAGAAACTTCATGAATAAGGCGATGGGGTTCGTCTTCAGATGAGGACTGTTGTGTTGAGCCCTGACTGCCTTCATGTTGCTGTCGAACATTCAGATCACTCGATGAGGAACGGAACAAAAAGTTGATTGGAATGGGAGATGAGCCGACTTCAACTGTTACCGGGTTGACTGCTCCACTTGAAGGCACATTACGATATTCTATATTCTGTCTGGTGATTATCGCAGCCTGTACCGCTTCTCCGGCACTTCCTGCACCATTCCCTATTCCATTCATACCACGGATTCCCATAGCACCCATACCAGCACCAAAGCCTGCCATTCCCATTGCACCTCCACCATATCCCCCTCTAGATCCTCCCATTCCCATTGCACCTCCACCATACCCCCCTCTAGATCCTCCCATTCCCATTGCACCTCCACCATACCCCCCTCTAGATCCTCCCATTCCTCCATAACTGCCGCCACCACTACCAGCAGCTCTCATACCACCCCCATAGCTGCCACCATGTCCTCCGCCATATCCTTGACATTTGCAGTAACCGATGAGAGCGGAGATCACTAAAAACTGAATTAAAAGTAAATGAAATTAGAATTTATTCATAATTTGAATCAAAAGTTATTCAAACCTTTAAGTCTTCAAACATTTTATTGAATAAAAGAATTATATTTTCAAACTTTAATCAGTTTATCGCTTAAATGTCAAATGTTTTCAGTTTATATTATTTTGAATTCAATTCAATGCTTGGATTTGACTCGAAGTCCAATGATTTTCCAACAGAAAGTCCGGACCTTTTATATACATTTTCTGACCATTATTTTGATTGTTTCGCAAAATAAAAAAGTTTTCATTCAATTATCAATCGTTTGATTTAATTTAATTAATTTGATTCTCGTGTAATAATCAAAGTTCAAAACGTTTCAATTTAATTATTTCAAATTATCTTGGTGTATCATTTCACTTTACCATCTTGTTTTAATTACTATAATAAGTGTTAAACGTTTGATCATGCAATTTTTATTTTTGGATCGAATAATTCTCAATACATGTATTAGTAATTGTTAAGAGATGTTAAAAATTATATTCTTTCTGTAATTTTCACATTCATTTTTGGAATTTATGTACTCGTTTGAAACACCATGTTAAACCTTTAACTATTTAATTTAATAAAGATAAATATTAAAGATGTCATGAATTCGTGCATTTTATACGAATTCTAAATCGAATTCTTGAAAGTCCTTTATTTCACACATTTTGCAAAACTACCGGAGAATTTGAAAATGTTTAATACTTCTATTGGTAACTGAACTTGGAACTTATATACATTTATATATGATAACCATATTTGAAAAAACAATTAAAGGTATAAAATCAAACTCTTGATAAAAATAGAAAGAAATAAATTCGATTTAAGTGATTAAAAACAAAACGCTTTTCAATCATTTTGTTAATAAATGGATAACATATTGAAAGGAAAGTCAAATCATTTACTTATTTAAATGATCAGAAAGTTTTTATTCAATGAATAAATTATTTGTTTTTGTATTATTCTAAATATAAACTTGTAAATCTAACGCCTTTTTGCAAATCTTTTGCAAATTATATGAAAAAACTGATAATGATTTGTTATAGTATTGACTTTCACTTATTGTACTAGCATATTTGTTCTGTTAAACTTTTATCTTTTTTAAATACTTCGGAAAAAATTAATGACAGTGACTAAAGTTGAAAAATTGTGAAATCCTTGGTCTTAGTTTTTTTTAAATAATTTGTAAGCAGGGATGCGCAAAGGATTCAACCTAATGGTGTTTAATACCTTTTATACTAGCATACTTTAGTTCATGGATTCTTTTTATCTTAAATGGATTTATCTAGACAGATTTACTCAAGCTTAATCGAAGAATCCATTAACTCCTTCGGTTAATGGAGTGAAATATATTAAATTATTGAATAAATGTTTAGAAACACTCGTTATTTTTATGCCTAATAATATAATTGAATTGACAAAGGTTCAAATATTGATCTTGTTGATAATTTTATTAACTAAGATTCCATCATTTCAGATGTTTTCATTGCTACCTCGATCCTATTTACTGTGCACTCAGCCACCAGAACAGATCAATGAAAGCCTGAGCAAAAAGTGTCGATTTAGAGAACCGATGCGATTCGGTTGAAACAATTGACTCAAACAAATTGACTTTAAGTCTGTTTTCAAAATTAAAGTGCAATTTGTTTTCAGAAAAATATCAAATTAACTGTAAAAAAATGACGTGTTTTCTAATTACATTTGAATTATCCTGCTCAATCATCTTTTGCTGAAGTTATAATAAGAATTGACTTTCCTTATATTCTCAGCAAAAATAAAGCGAAGTTGTAGTGAAAGTCAAATGATTGCAATATTGGATGCAACAGTGCAAGGTCAACTTCAATATCATCCCGGACTTGACTTGAAGTTGAGGTAATTATCCCTCAGAAAGGAGTCAATCAAGTATTGAGTCGAATAATAACTTATAAAATCTAAAATGAGATAGTCTTCTAAAAAGTAGAAAAATTGATTCCATTCCCTCAACAGAATCCCTTGATCAAATGATCAAAGTGTTCAAGAGATTGTTTTTTTCTTTTGTCAAATATTTTCGAGACCACGGAATTGTCAATCATAATGTTGTTTTGGTGACCTAGAGGAAAGTAATAATCCTTTGGGCATATCTGCCATCGATTCTCTGCACTTAAGAGTTTGGTCTGATATTGATTTCATTTTTAAATAAACTAGATTAAAATTTCAAAATTTCAAAATATCTCTTCAATAGATTTATTCTATCAAATAATTTGAAAAATAAACAATTTTAAGAAAAATTAATGGGAATTAAAGGAATTCAATCAAATTCTCGTAGGAATCCTGTTCTCAGTCTTTTCTTCTTTTCAAAATAAGTGCCATTCCCTTTTCTTTTATGAAGCAGGGAATAACTTAGGGACTTGAGAATATCTTTCGGAGACTAAGTGAAACTCAATTCTATTGAAAGAGTAATTAATTTATTTTCATTCAATCAAAACATTTGATTTATTAACAATTTATGGTCTGAACGGTAGTCAAAGACTTGTGTTTTCTTTGGTTTTTCTCCTAATGGAATAATTTAAGGAAAAGTAAACTAAATATTCCCATACAGAAAATGACGAGGAGCATATGCGCCAATGAGCAAAATTTAAAGTCAAGTCTTTACTTTATTTTTCAAACCATAGCTTCGAGGCTTTGCTTTCATTTAAACTTACCTTTTCTTCAAAAAAAAACCTGTTTTCAACAAACAAAAAGTAAATGAAATTTAAACTTAGTTTTGATTCAAAAAATTGTCAAATTATTGCTCAGAAATTACGAAAAGAGTGAAATATTAAATGTAATGTCAATTAGTATTAAACAAATCTTCGACTAAATTAGTTTATAAATAGACTCTGAAGAGTCGAAAAAAGTTAAGTTCAATATTTTTAAGAGAGAAAGAGAGAGTAATGGAAAATGCCAATCAAGACTTCAGGGAAATTGACCTCAATTATGACAAATCCAAGTGTGAAGAGTTGGCGGTCGATGTCAACAGAGTGTTCTTCGAATACACAAAAAATCGTAGCGTTTTGAAAGATGTCAATCTTCGGATACCCAAAGGTTTGTCACTTCATTATAACAACACTTAAATATGGTTTGAGACAAAGAAAAAAGTATCGAAACTTTAAACAAAGAGATCAATCCTTTTATAAAAAGTAATAAATTTAATCAATAATTTACTCCTTTTTATTAATAATAAATGAAAAATTTAATGAATTTCTATTAAAATTGAAGGCAAAATCTTTGCACTATTGGGACCGAATGGGACGGGAAAGACCACACTCATTCGTTCCATATTAGGGAGGCTTCGATTGAAAAGCGGCTCAATTCGTGTATTTGGTGTGAAAGCCGGTAGTAAAGAATCAGATATTCCGGGACCGGGTGCTGGTTATATGCCTCAAGAATTAGCACTTTTTGAAGAGTTCACAATTGAAGAAATACTTAAATATTACGGAACAATATATCGCTTGTCATCTGAAGAGTTGAATAAAAGAGTCGATGATTTGATATCATTATTAAATTTACCCGAAAAGACCCGAACTATAAATCAATTAAGTGGTGGACAACAGAGACGAGTGTCGATCGCCATAACAATGATTCACAGACCGAAACTCATTATTTTGGACGAACCCACAGTTGGTGTGGACTCTCTCTTAAGAAAACGCATTTGGAATTATTTGGAAGATATTTGTTGCAAAAATGGTATTTTTCTTCATTTCTCAAAATTTTTAAATAAACAAGTTATCAATTTTATAAATTTCTTTTGGGTTTCAATTTTTAGGCCAAACAGTAATGATTACCACTCATTATATAGAAGAGGCCAGAAGTGCCTCAAATGTGGCGTTCATGAACTCGGGAACAATTCTTGAACAGTCGAAACCCGAGACATTACTCAGACAATACAACTGTCAGACACTCGAAGAAGTATTCTTGATACTCTGTCAGAACCGAATCAAATCAATCAAAAGTGGACAGGAAATCACTTCTTTCAAACCAGAAGTAAATATTAATTACAATAACAATTGTATTGAAGAAAAAGAGGAGCAAATGACCAAAACTAAGAGGAAAAGACATATAAACAACAAACTGATTGATTGGAATCGCATTAAAGCAATGCTTATGAAGTATTGGATTTTGACACTAAGAAGACCTCTATATTTGGTGATGTTTTATGTAATCCCACTCATTGTTTTGGTCACAATGACATTATCTGTAGGTCGAAGCCCTTATAATTTGCCGGCTGCTGTCTATAACGCAGATATCAATCCAGAGATGTCACAAAAATTCATTGACTCTATTGATAGAAATTTTGTTACAATTAAAGAGTATAAAGACAATAAGACGGCCTACGAGTCGGTTGTCAGCGGAAACAATTACGTCTCAATAGTATTCAGCCAGAATTTTTCAGATACTTTCGAGACAAGGCTTACTGATCTATTGAGCATGGATGATTTTGAGGTTGAAAACAGTCAAATAGGCGTATATATGGACTTCTCAAATGCAGTGATAGGTGCTTTTGTTCTCAAATATCTGATGCAAGCATTCAAAGCATTTTGTGATACTTTGAGCCACACTTTTGGCAACAATTTGTTTCGGTTTGTTGTCTATTAAATTAACTTCTCTTTAGAAATGATTTCAAGAATCTGTTGTTTTGCAGATTTTTGTCTCCGGTGCAAGTAACTGAGTGTGTCTATGGCTCACTTGAACTAGACGTAACAGCACATTTTGGGCCCTCAGCACTTATTATTGTAGCCCAAAGCCTTCCAATGGTATTGTCTGCCTTCACTATTGTCAACGATCGAAAGACAGCCAGTTTTGAGAGAGTATTTGTTGCCGGTGTCCAACCAATTGAGTATTTCATTGCACATACCGTACAAAACGTATTGTTGATAATAACCCAGGTTTTGTTTTCCATGTTTTTGTCTTTTGTTATCTTCAAAAACACACAACTGGGAAGTTATTTTGAAGTGTTTGCAATGTTAGCCCTCCAAGGCTTTATGGGGAAAGCAATCGGACTAATGGGAGCATTACTTCTCACCGATGAAGTGTCTGTTGCGGTCAGTATTTATAAAATTTCCTTATTTTGTTGTAGTAGTCATAAAATTATAATTGAAGGTTGGAATCACTGGTTTAATGCTTCCCCTTTGGATAATGTCTGGCGTTCTCTGGCCCTTAGAAGCCATTCCCTATTACTTCAGATATATATCTGATTTAAGTCCGATTACACTACCTTTGGATGCTTTGAGATCCATTATGATGAGAGGCTGGTCGTACACCCGTCCTATTGTTCTCTACGGCTATTTGATTAGTCTCTTCTATTCAATCATTTTTTCTGTTATAAATATAATTATTTTTCATAAGTTTACTGACAAAGCATTCAGTTTTCAATTTTGGAGCTTTTAATAGACTCTAATCGTAACTCTTATTAATAAGTCATTCATAAATATTTTTGCATATCTCCATGGCAATTTGGATAAATAATTAAAGATACATGCTAGTAGAGGATATATTTAAACAATTGAAATGGTGGTCAGCGGTGGTATCTCTTTATAATTAGGACCAGAATTTATTTATTTAATACAATTATTAACTGTCGATAAATCTCTGAAAAATAAACAAATTTATTGAATTTTCTACAATTTAATCCTTGAAAATATTGAAAATGTATCTTGAATCTTTTCTTTAAACTAAATAAAAACTTATTCACTATACAATTCATTAATGGCAAAAAAACTAACATGTGATTCAAATAAGATTTATGCTAGCTACTGAGAATATTGTAAAAATCCACTTTTAAGTAATTAATTAGAATAAGTAAAAAGTATTAAACGGTCAAATTGCTTTAACAAACCTGATTCGGAGGAGAGCCATGGGCATTGAGGGAACACAACAAATATTTGACTGAATGACCCATTTTTTTGATATAATAAGGAATTATCTTTGTGTTGATTTTTATAATCATTTTCTAAAAGTTTTCCCTTATTTCAAAAGTGAGACATCAATTGGTTTAACGAATTAACTTCAATAACCTTTTGCTTTAATCGTTTCAAAATTTGTAAAAATTAGTCTTAAGTGAGATATTTCTCAAATCAAGTGCTAAAAACGAAAACAGTTTTTAGATTTTTGATTCAATGGATGTAATAAATAGTGAAACAATGGATTCGGCCCTTAATTTCAATTGTGTTGACTTTGAATACACGAAAGGAACCAAAACTATCGACAAATTAACTTTTGAAGTACCAAAGGGTAAGAAAAATGATTTTTTTGTATTTGTAAATAGAAATCAATTTTAATTTTGAGGCAAAATATTCGCACTTTTGGGACCCAATGGTTGCGGAAAGACTACAATAATTCGCTTAATTTTGGGAAGACTTCTACCAAAATCGGGACACATCAGTGTCTTTGGTTTCAGACCATTAGAAAGAGGATCTGACATACCTGGGCTAGCAGTGGGATATATGCCACAAGAATTGGCACTTTTTGAAGAGTTTACTATAGAAGAAATTCTCGCATATTATGGAGCCATCTATCACTTGGAAAGGGAGGAACTGTCGAACAGAATCAACTGTTTAATAGAAATACTGAATTTACCCGAAAAGACCCGAACTATAAGTAAACTGAGTGGCGGACAGCAGAGACGAGTGTCGATCGCCATAACAATGATTCACAGACCGAAACTTATTATTTTGGACGAACCCACTGTTGGGGTGGACTCTCTCCTCAGGAAGAAAATATGGAATTACTTGGAAGACATTTGCGACAGATTTGGTACGTATTGTCATATAATTGGAAATCAATTACAGATATCAACCTTTCAGACCAAACAGTGATAATAACTACTCATTACATCGAAGAGGCGCGAAGTGCAGCAAATGTTGCGTTTATGAAACCGGGATCTGTTCTTAAACAGTCAAACCCACAAAAAATACTCGAGAAATACAACTGTAAAACTCTTGAAGAGGTGTTTATAAGGATCTGTTATCAAGATATAAATAACAAACATAAACCAAATCAAGTGCTGAATCAACTTAAAACTGGGCCTTTGGTTGAGGAAAACTCTGCAAATAATACAAAAGTTTGGGATCGAAATGATTTCATTGACTTTATTGACTTTAAAAGAGTTAATGCAATGCTTTGGAAGTACTTTATTCTGACTCTGAGAAGACCATTATTTTTAGTGGTGTTTTATTTCATTCCCATCTTATCTCTGACAGCAATGAAGCTGTCCATCGGTCAGAGTCCTTATAATATACCGATAGCCGTACACAATGGTGATGAAACCCCTATACTATCACAACTATTCCTCGACTCTATTGATCGAAATTACATTTATTTGAACCAATATTCTGATAACAAAACAGCCGAACAGTCAGTCGTCGAGGGATGTAATTATGTGTCGATTTTCTTTGAAAAGCGGTTCTCAGAAACATTTGAATCAAGAATTGAAAACTTGTTGGAAATGAATGCCAAAGACCTGGAGAGTAGTGAAATCAAAATAAGAGCAGACCTATCGAACACAGCAGTAATTCTTTATATATTCAAGTACATTTTTAATGCCTTTGAGAAATTCTCTTCTAGAGTGAGCAAAATCTATGGGTATGTCTTCAAATTGAATGTTGATAACTGACACAATTATATCTTTCACTTTAGCCATGATATTTACAAATTCATGAGTCCTATAAGTGTGGAAAAGCCTATTTATGGTGACTTAGATCTGAATGTGACAGCTCATTTTAGCCCTTCAATTATGATCGTTTTGGCACAATCTCTACCAATGATTTTGTCAGCCCTTCAGATAATATATGACCGCAAAAACGCAAGTCTTGAACGAGTGTTTGTGGCGGGGGTTAAGCCGTTTGAGTTCTTCATCGCTCATAAGATTCAGAATTTCGTTTTCATCGCAAGTCATGTCTTTCTCTCAATGTTTATCTCTTTCGTTATTTTTGAAAACAAACAACTGGGAAGTTATCTCGAAGTCTATGCAATGCTTGTATTACAAGGAATTTTAGGAATGGCTATCGGACTTATGGGCGCTCTTATTCTCTTTGACGAGGTTTCTGTAGCCGTAAGTAAACTTGCAAACATAAAAATTTGATCAAATTAATTATACTCTAAGCTTGAATTTAATCTCAATTGTTATTTGATTTTGAATTAGGTGGGTATATCCGGCCTCATTCTTCCCTTATGGATTTTGTCTGGAGTCTTGTGGCCCTTGGAATCTATCCCTTATTATTTTCGATATATTTCTGATTTGAGTCCTATTACTCAGCCTTTAGACGCTTTACGCTCTATTATGCTGAGGGGCTGGACATACAGCCAACCGTCGGTTTTTAATGGATTTCTTATTACTTTAGTATATATTTTAGTCATCACTTTATTGAATATTTTATTATTTCAAAAGTTTTCAGATAAGGCTTTTAAATTGAATATTTGGAATTTCACTTACAAATGACCTTGTTTATCTATTAAATAATTTACAGTGTTTTAAATGTTGTCGTCTTTCAATTTGATCACAAAACTATTACTCAATTTAAGGAATTTCCCGTTTAATTATTCATTAATTTTATGGATAAATCATTTATTCAGTTTTTGTTATCAAAATTGAACAAGATGCCAATTGACTTCACTCACGATCATTTCAGGAGCAAAAATTTCAAATTTTATATGAGTTGTGAAATAATTGTGAAACAGTTAACTCAATCAAATTAATTAATTTTGTCACTCAATTAAATCTTTATTCATAACTAGTAATTGTGATGGAATCTGTTTGATTTTGGTTCGTGCTCAATTCTAGTGTGACCAGGTGAATTTTTTTTTAAAACTGCAATCTTGATGAGAACAGACAGAACAAAAAATTTTATTAATTTTTTGTTAGTAAAGAAATACTTCTGAATTTATAAAAAGGATTTTTAATAGCCATAAAAGCCATAAATTATCGAAATTTTCATATTTTATTCTAAAAGTTTCATGAAATTGAAGCTTGAATTCTTCAAATTTTAAAACTGTACCATGAACCAAAGAAGTTGATAATTTCTCAAAATAGGCAATTAAATCTTTGACACCTGGTCACACTAGAAAATCCAATTAAGTTACTAAAAGTTATGATTATTGTCATTTTTATAATGGAAAACCTTAATTTTAAACCATTATTAATGAATACAATTAATTTATTAAATAGATTATTGAATAATAAAGAAAATGAATGAAATGTTGGACAAAGTTTCATGGTCGATTTCAATTTTGTTTTTCCACATTTTAGTGCAATTGATTTGAATATAAACTGAAAATTATAATTAGATTTGATTTCGAGTCAGATTTTTATGTTTTCCACAAATGAGTGGACTCTGTGTGTGTGTAGATCAGGGATAGGTACTGGTAGATAAGTATAAGTTAATGTCCCTGTTATTGCCGTTTGCAAATGAAAAACATGAAATTTGCACACTTTCCTTGAAAATATCAATCTTATTGAAGGTGTCTTTCAAATCGATTATATGATTGCATTTGAATCAACAAAAACTTGTTTTTAAAGAGAAGAAAGTGTTTTATTGAAAAAAATTAACAGAAAATACAGTTTTGAAATCATAACAAACAAATTGAAAATTTCTTATTTGAAAAAAAATTGATTTGAATATTGCTTTTGGAATAACTAATCGAATAATTAGTTTTGTTTAATAATAGAAACTATTGAACATAACATGACAACTGTCAAGACGTGACATAAAAGCAATTACAAAGGGAATTGAAGTCAACATCAGTGCAAATATCAAACAGAAAGCCTTATATGCGTTCCTTTTGCGAACCGAAGAGGTCTCACTTTCCATGTCTTTTGCGCCTTTTGAGACAATGGTGTAATCAGTGCTGTCATTATCTGATATGTTATTTATGTGACTCATAGCGCAGTACAACAACCAAAACATAATTGAGAAGACATGCAAAGCTCTTATTGACCAGAGAAAGATGTCCAAGAACAAGTACATTGTTCGGCCGATTTGCCAGCTCACATTTGCAATTAGAAAGTAATCGAATGGGAAATAGACCAGACAACGTAGTATTTCAATGACCGGGGCACATTTCCTGAAAAGGATAAAAGGATGTTTAAGTCACTCAAAGGATCAAATTTGATGCAAATATCAAATGAATGTCTCAAACCTATTGTCGAAAATAGTGCCGAAAGAAGTCAACACAAATATTATGTAAATCATTACAATTATTCCCTTTCCCGGAGAAAATTTCTATAAATTCAAAAAACAATTATTTGAATGGATTTTTAAAAATATGATCAAATGATTGAAAATAAAAGTGATTACAATATAGGGATGATCTGCCAAAAGATAGAAGCCCAGCACAATTATAATGCTATGCACACCGATATACCACTTTTTCCAGTCTGGTATATAAGGATCGTGGCTGTATTTGGGAGCATTTAGGTCGGGTTCTGGCACATCACTGATTAGTCCCAGTCTAGGTTTACCCGGTTGCCATCCAGGACCTTTGAAAAGCGCTGACATTTTATTGCCAAAGCCCTCGACTTTCTGAAACTTTTGCCAAACGTCTCGATAATAACCGAACTGTAATACCATTGAATCAAAAGTCTTAGGCGTCGGCGAAACGACTCCGTAAACAATCGTTCCTTTTTCCGTCTGATGAGTTCCAAACATTCGGTCCCATATCATAATGAGAGCGCCATAATTCTTGTCAATACAGTACGGGTTCTTTCCGTGATGGACGCGGTGTTGACGCGGAGTGTTTATCACATATTCAATAAATCCAAGATTACCAATGACTGAGTTGTGTAACCAAACTTGGTAAATAAGACTAAATTGGACATGCACCATCAGAATTGGAGGTGGAATTATTAATGCCAGTGGAAGGGGAAACATCTAATCACATAATTAAAGTCATTTATTGTAATGTAATGTAATGTTTAACAGTTTGTGAGTTACGGACCGCATAAACGATTAAATCGACGACAGAATCTCTTATTGTTGTTGTGATGTTCACATCTTCTGCCATGTGATGGAACTGATGGGCCGCCCAAAGGATATTGAACTCATGCAATGCTCGATGAATCCAGTAGTAGGTAAACTCGACCAGGAGCAAAGAGGCAATCCACGTCCATATCGAGTGCAAAGGCAGGTCAATAATTGCGTAATGGTTGTGAATCCAGTATAATATCAGAATTGATGAGGTCAAAAGAAATACCCTGTGATGATTAACATTTTATCTTGATATGTTTCTAGCTATTCTAAACAAACCTCATTAATGTGAACAGAATAGCCGAACCACTATTGATCACTACATCAGTGAATCTGAACATTTCCTTTCCCTGAAAATATCTGAGCACCGCTTCAATGAGGACAAGAGATCCGATCACTGGAAGTAGCTAAATAATAAATTACCATGTTTTAACTATAGATATCGTTTACTTTCAATCACTGAAATTGCACAAGATCGAATTTCTATTAAATGTGTCTAAAATTTACTTCATTTTCTATTGTATGCGAGGAATTGTAAATGACATCATTCTTAAGATTATAAGGCATTCCCTTTTCAAACCCTTCTTCCAAATTGATTTTCATGGCAGTAGATAGCTCTTTCGCATCATGGGAGAGCTAAGGGATGTTTTTCAACTAAGTCACTGGACAAAAATGGCCATTTTTCGGGCAAAATTCAGTCTTAATCGAGTTTAAGTTTGGTTAAAATTCTGTTTTGTTGGCCATTTCACTCAAAATTAGGGAAAAAGTTTGTCATCACTTCGCTCAGCGGCATTTTTTAGGAGTGTGAGCAATCATGCCGCTCAAAAATCAAAAATCAGGGAGGGGTTTATCAAATTTAGTGAGGTGGTATTGGTCTGACCCTCCCCCTACCTTGGCTTGGCTAACTTTAATTTTTGTAATATGATGAAAGTTTTATCATAAAACTATTCTTGGTATTGCTACGTATAACAATTTTGCAATTTCAAGCATAAAATGTGTAAAATTTCTAAAATTTTCTTAGCAATGAAAACATTGGTTAAAATACATATATTTTAAAATTACAATGAAATAAAAAAATGGTTAATTCAATATTAATCGCGATATTAATAATTTGTCAAATTTAATGTCAAATTTAATGTTAATTGAAATAATTAAAACCAATGGTGACACTCACCGTGACTTCATAGTCGGGCACATCATAAGCGTTGTCCTTTGTTGTCTCAGTCGGTGATAAAATGTAAAAAACAGCCAAAAATTCAGTTAAAAGCTTAACCACAGTGTCTTTAGAGCACTGCCCCACTGCGGTCAGCGTTCCGTTACTGTGAACATAGAGATCCATAATTGTTCACAAATAACAAAGCTTTGGAAGAATTGGTTTACTCTTGAGTTAAACCACAGAAATAAGAGTAACTCTAAAACTTGATAACTAATTATATCCCAGGCCTTCGATTCATTGAAATTCTGAGTCCTTTACGCAAAATCAGAATAATATTAGAAAACCTGATTTCTCACGATTTAAATTTTCATTGATTATCACATTCTCTTCACGTCGTTTCCAATTGAATGCTCAAAATATTTTTGTTTGTCTTTAATTTTCAACTTTTGATTTTGATCTCAACATTTGAAGAGCATATATAGTTTCGTAAACAAGATTTCCCTTGAATTGAATTTAGGTTTTGAAATTTTTCACTTCTTTCAAGTTCAAATATATACCAATTATCTAATATTTTAGTTTATTGAAATGTTCATCCTTAACACTTTAAGGTCCAGCTGGAAGTAACACTCCCAAAGTTGTAAACAAAGGTCAATTATAACCAAACGCCAATGAATTGACCACTGATCTTTTTTGACTTTTATTGTATATTCATTCTCTAAATAAAAAATTTAAATAAATGCTAGAGATAAAGGTCAACGGTCATTGGTTTTTAATGAGATTATATATATTCCATAATTATTCTACAAAATATCATATTTTAATTTTTCTATTAATCATAAGTTAAATATGATTGGTAGTATGACTCCTAGACTTTAATGTATAATTTTTTATTGGACCTTCAAGTGTTAAATAATATTTTAATCTAAAACTGCAAAAATGATCATGTTCTTAGACGCTTCTTTTAATGTTTCCCAACTTGATATTTTGCTATATGTTATCATCTATTGCATGAATTGGTACAAAGTATGACTAAAAAATCGCAAAACGGTTAATGAAATCATACATTTTTATTGTATCCTTGTTTTTGGACTATTTGAGACAGGTGGCGTCCGTTTCGCATACTTTCGATTTAATTTACATACTCTAACAATTCACATATCATATCAATTCACATTATGATTCAATGAGAATTAATTCAATTTTAAACCCAAAAAAAAATATAATTTCAATTATTTATTTTTAATTTATTTATAAATTAGGTATGTGTATTGGTAGGGTATGTGTATTGGTA
>JAQFXL010000135.1:0-30619 GCA_034693445.1 Edwardzetes edwardsi | reverse complement strand
TGTGTTTGCCAATTGGGTTGTGCTGGTTGAGATGCCGGTGGTCCGTCCAAAGGTTTATTCCATTGCTGTTCATTTGGGGTTCTTTGAGCTCCGGTTGAAATTCCGGTCCATTTTTCTTTGAGTTCTGGTAGAGTGGGAGGTGAGGGCTGTGAAGCTGGCAATGGTTGTGACCAGTCATTAGGAGTAGCATTTTGATTGAATTGTGTCCACTGACCCGCCGTTGGATTTTGAGGCATTTGAGACCAACGTCCAGCTGTCGGACCTTCAACTGGTGGTGACCATTGATTTGCAGCTTGTGCTTGGTTTTGTGGAGGCTGATTTAACCATTGACCGCTCGGCGAATCTGGGCTATTGACTAATGAAAGTATAACTAATTGAAAGCTCATAAAGTCGATCAAAAGTTTAATGAAATGAGCTACGTGTATTTTTAATTCTTTATATTAACTAAATAGAACTTTATTAGAAAACTAACCTGATGGTTGTTGCCAATTGTGGTTGACATTGGAAGTCCATTGTTTTGGACCATTTCCGGTTTGTTTGGTCCACGTCTGTTGGTTTGCATTCCAAGTATTCCAATCAATACCACCACTACTTCTTCGCTCACTTTTCTGCCAATTATTTTCTTTGTTATTATCCCAAATCTTCTGCGCTTTTTCGTCCCATTTTCCGCCTTTATCTTCAGAAACACTCTGTGGCTGTGGTAGAGGTGAAGATAGAGGCGCTACAGGTTGAGGAGGCTGAAAATTTTGTGTTTTTGGTAGAGCCCCTACATTCCATAAGGGATCGACAGAACTCCATCCAAGTGGTTGTGTATTCCAATTATTAGCCCCTAAATTCCCAGATTGAGCTCTATTCCAGACATTATTTTGTGCTCTCACAGACGGGTCATTTCTAAATGCTGACTGTGCTTCATTTTGGGCAACACTGTCTGGTCCAATATCACCCGAAGCACTATAGCCGCCGACGCCGGCTGTGTATTCTACTACTCTATTATTAAATAAAATTTCATAAAAATCTCGAAAAATTTATAATATTCTAAAGATTCAGATTTGATTATGATCATTTTGCAGCTCAATTTGTGGTAATAAAAAAAATTAGAATTTAATTTACCTGAGTTTACCATTTGGATCGACATATCCATATTTTCCTTTGACTGTTCCATCATGGTCTCTGTATTCTTCACGAAAAAGCTGAGCTGGACCCTCCTGACCGGTTGAATATTTGAATTCATACGAAGTAGGAATGGGCTGTAAGACATCTTCTTTAGTTTTGTCAGACTTTTGTAAGCTTTCGGTGACTTTTGGAAATGAATCTTCATTTGCAGCGAAAGCGCAGATAAAAAATGCGGTCAAAACCTAAACGTTATTTAAAATTTAAAGAATAAAATCAATAAAATTGTCAATAATTTTGTCGGCATTTGATTTACAGTTAATCTCATTTTCAGTGAAACTTTCATTAAAAAAGTTTATTATTTTTGAAAATTAATGAACAAATTGTTATATTATTTCAATCGCTGTTTGTATACAAATCATAAGATAAACACAATTTCTTTGAAAATTCTTTCGTAGAAATTTTTTATTTCTTTTGAGTAATGATTAATAATCGAAGAGCACAACCATTGGGAAAGACTGATCACTTGTGAAGAAACTCAGATTTTAAAAGATTAATATTTATACGGAGAAAAAATAACTG
Source organism: Edwardzetes edwardsi (assembly GCA_034693445.1). Taxonomy (NCBI): domain Eukaryota; kingdom Metazoa; phylum Arthropoda; class Arachnida; order Sarcoptiformes; family Ceratozetidae; genus Edwardzetes; species Edwardzetes edwardsi. The sequence continues at coordinate 28,927 of JAQFXL010000135.1, read as the reverse complement.
TTAATCAAAAGTTGTAGGAAAAGTAAATCACTTTTGGTTTTGATGAGTATATTGAAGGCGAAACCAAACGACAAAATATCCAATTCTTTCGGTTATTCTTATGAATGATTCACTACTAAAATGCCATTTCTGTCAAAATTACTAATAATAAGCCATAAAAAACAAGTTTTTATTCGCTTTGTTTTTCAGGTAAAGTATTTACCTGTCCTCTCCCTGTGCTCATCAATATCTCGTCCCAGGGATAGTTAGTTTATTAGCGCTCTCACTCTTAAGTCTCATAAGTGGGAGAGAATTAAAATGCATTTTACATTAGATCCATTCAATTGGTACGTCTGTAACTGCTTAATAATTTGACAGTGCAATCAATTAAACTTGATCTTGCATCATTCTTTTTTGACATACTTAAGGAATGGGAATTATATTGGATTAAAGCTAACCATTTTGCCATCAAAGTCAACGTGGATTACAATAAAAACAAAATATTCACTGAAACCCATTAGTAATGAAGTGCTGTCAATAAAATTATAATTTCAATCGAATAGTTTCAGTGAGCGGCCAATTATGGTCTTCCTTTACAATGGTGTTCATAATTATTATGAGATTATCATTATATTTTTTTGTTTGATAATTTGATTAAGGATTTTTATTATTTTAACATGCTAAACAGGTGCAACTGTAACGCAGCACCAAAAACATTGCTTATTATTAGCCTCAATGTATAACTGGAGGGAAAAGAAGGTCTCAGAGACTCAGATCATAACAAAATATTTCACTGAATTACAAATAATTAATAATTGTTGGGATATATTCTGTTTAAAGAGGGAGTGAAAGATATACGCGATTGAGGGCATCGATGAGAAATACCATCGTTTTTCTTATGATTATTGAAAGTGACCAAGGTTATTCTCGTCAATTTGAGAATTCTTTTACGAAACGATGAATTTTGTCATTACAAAAAAGTTGATGAACTCTTTTTTCGTATACTTTCTCCCAATTGAAGATACAATGATAACTGTTTATTGATATTTGACATTGAAATGCTTTTTCTAAAATGAAAAACCCTGGTCATCACTTTACTATTTCAATGAATAACATTTTTATGCTATTCGTCGGCTTTCTTCGGTTGCTTTTAAATTCAGTTTCTTTTATTTTCCGCCTAAACCTTGAAGTGTTTTGAATCAACTGAAGAATTCAGACAAAAAGACCTCAAATAATTAGTTTCAAGTTATATTGAATTTAAGAATAATTCGTGGATTTCTCCGATTAGTTAGAAATGATTATTGTATGGGAGTATACGTCTCGCCATAAATTGTATGATAGTTGTAATGAATGATTAGTTGGTTTTAAAGAATAAATGAATAAATTTGGTATATATTTCGATTTGTTGTCTTTTGAGTGATTGAGTAACTAATTATAACTTGCATTCAGTAATTGCTTATTGATTTAAATTAATTCAAGAATTACTTAACAGACAAAAAAGTTATTTATTTGAATCGAGAATTAGATAATCATTGCTATGAATAACAAGTGATTAAACTTTCAAAATATTTTGCCGCTAACTAACAGTTTGACAAAAGAGTTTTGAGCATTAAATCATAGTTTCATTATTACCTTATTTGTAAAATTCGATAAATTGAGTCATTTTTGTTTTTGAAAAGAAATTGAGAAATCTTTCGAATGAATGATTTTGATTTTTAATTACATTTACAATATTATTAATCGATTGAAATTTTGTGGAAAGCGATTAAAGATTAGTTTGAAATTCAAACTTTAAATGCAATTTTCAAAACAAACTTTTGATTTTTATTGTAAAAGATTGCAATTAAGGACTTTTCGGTGCAAATAAACTTTTTGGACAACAAATCATTTATTTCAAGTTTTAATGAAAGATAGAAAAGGATTCAGATTTTCTTCAATTATGATTTGCGATCAAAACAGTATTTCTTTAGATCTATGGCTATATTTTGCTAAACAATGTCTTAATTTGAAGATAACAAAAGTTGAGCTCAATTTAGAATTATCTTTCATATCAAATAATTTGCACAATGTCTTGGGATTTTTCTTATTGAAAGCGATTAGTTATTCTGTTTGAATGATCGACCTTGCTGGTTCTCAGGTTCGCCCGTTTTCATTTGACGAGGCATAGAGTGAGTGAAAAATATTATTTTGAAATCAATTGTTTAAAAGTGTTTGAAATCTAGAAATCGTTAAAAAGTAATTTCTATCCAAATAATAGCAAACGTGGTGTCAATAATCCCACTCATTCTAAGACTGATTACAAATAAATTACAAATTAATTGAATGGTCCTTTCAAATGCAAAATATAATTAATACCCTATTTTGTCAATTGTTTAAAATATTTTGACGAATGAATTGAAATAATTTTCGTTTAATGTGACTATAAAAGTGATTTACGCCTTTTATTAGACAAAAAATGACAACAATGTCAATTAATTTCAATTATTTAACAAAAAATATAATTCAATTATTTGTAGGCGTGAGGACATTCTTTCCTTTTCGAGCATCAAATTTGGACAATTTTCATTTTTTCTAGGAAATTTGTATTTCTATTATTAACTACAATGATGTCTATATGAATGCGAATATTGTCTTTCACTGCATTTAAATATTAACGTTGTTTATGAGTTGTTTATAGAGTGGTCTTGATTATTAATAACACAAATTCTCCAAATTCTGTCAGAAGCTGTTCAAAGACGACGATACAAACTTAGGCTTAAAATTTACCCTTTTATAAAGTTTCTAAATTCTATTTTAGCAAAATTCAAAATTTGAACACTATTTCAATTGAAAGCAAAATCGTAGCTTTTTTATGATTTAAGGATAATCTTGGTTGGAATCAAATATCTTTTTTACTTCTGTCTGTTTTTCAGCCGAAAATTTATTCTTAAGCTCCAGAACTACATTATTATAGGCATTGCAGGGCATCTCCTCTTTCGAGTCTTCAATAACGACAATTTCATCCACTTCTATATAAGTGTCTCCAAAGTCAGAGTAACTTTCATTTGTTTTTCCATCGATTTCTTCAATAGTTTGCTTTGAAAAACAGTTATTTTGCTTTTCGTTTGATTCGTTGTTATTACTGATTATTATTTTTTGGGGTTCTTTTGAACAAAACGGACAAATGCATTGACGGGATATCACTACTTTAGGTTTTGTATACTGTAATCATGGTTAAATTATTAATTTGTAATTGTGGAGAAGATGTATATACTACCTGTTCGAGCATTTGATCAAACTGTTGAATGGCCTCCTTTTCGTTAATATTCATAACCGAGTTTCTCAAAGTATAGACAGCGCTCTCACCGATTGGCACAAATTTCTTATCACATTTGCATTGAAAGCACCAAACAACTAATCTAACTATTAAAACTAACATGGAGAATATGCCAAAACCGGCTAAAATATAAACAAGGAACTCCATTCCGTCTACTTTTCGACAATAGATTTGAAATATTCAGACATTTTACTTGTATTTCGATCTTTTGAATGATTAGAAAATATTATCAATTTGTTTATTATAAACATTAGTTTTGTTTATATTGATATCATTTTATCAAATTGTCGCTAATTTTCATTGATTTGAGACCAAATCAGTGATCTCGACTGGGAGGGGGAGGAATAACCCATATTTCTCACACAAGAACAGAAAATTTGTCATTTATCCCCACCCTATAATTATGGTGATTCATCGGTTTTTGGCTATTTTTCATAATCTAAATTGACCAAGACCAGATTTAAGCTGATAAAATAATTTAAATAGAAGTTCATTAACATTAATGTAAGCGCATTTGAAGTGACCTAGCCAAAAATAAGCCTATTTTATCCGGTTTTGAGCCAAAAATAAGAAATAAACTGGATACCCCCTATGAGGTCGAAACCAAAACTGTGTCATTGCTGGTGCCCACTCTGGAGTCTTTCAGTCTCAAAATTATTTACCAAGATTATGTTACGATTAAAATCGCAAAATAATCAAATAATTCATTGTTTTTCAAGTCCTTAAAAAGTAATTTGACATTACATTAATCAATATCAAGATCATTTTTTGTGCCATTTTATTTCAAGTCTTTTTTGCTTGCAAATTACAAAACATTTTATTTGAAAGTGGCATGAAGAGAATCATGGTGCGCAGAAAAAATCAAATATTCGAAGTACAGTTACGCAACAGATATTGAAAGATTTGAAAATGAAATAAACACCTTGATCATTTTTCGATATGAGTACCGTATTACCCCGCTAACAAACGCATGCCGGTATAAATTGAGAATAATGATGCTGCGTGTAAACCCGGGGTAACCCGGCATGCCGGTAAAAGTGAATAAAAAATTGAATATTTTCATTCAATGAATTTAAGAAAATTCAAAAAAAGATTATTAAAAAAAATTCATGAGATTTTGTTTATTCCAAACTCGATGTTTATAATAAGATTAAGGATTTAGATTGTAATAAGAAAATAAATTTGGTGAATATAAAAAACATTTTATTTGAATTATTGCAGTTAAAATGGAAGGTTCAGTGGTTTTATGTGCAAGCTTATTACCTAACAGACATAATAGAAAGTCATTTACTATTTAATTTAAATTAGATGCATTGAAATTATTGGATGAAAATAATGGGAACAATTCATTAACGCATTTATTGAATACCATTTGCTATATTTCAAAACATTAAACTTTTTCCATTGATTTTGTATACCTCATTTTTACCGGCATGCCGGTAGCACATCATAAGTCCCTTTTTTCAAAAATGGCCCCCCCTCGTTTATACCGGCATGCGTTTGTTAGCGGGGTAATACGGTAATACTACTTCAAATAAACGTTATAAACGAATGCAAATATGTTTTCTAGTATGGGATTGAAAATTAAATTAAATCAACTTTTTAAAGACAAATAACAGGATAAATTACTTGCCTCCATTTGTACCATGGCAATACTTGAAAAATAAACTAATAGATGAATAAGAAATAGTGAGAAAACTTATATTTAATGAATGCAATGAATTAATGGTTTAATGAGACCTTCAAAATATAAACGAAAACACTTTAATTTCTTACTTTGTTGAGGAAAACTTAAAATAAATATATTAGTGATAAACTACTTATTAACAAAAGTGATCAGTAATCCCATCACAGGTTTTAATCATTTACAACAAAATATCGTTATTTTGATATTTTTTCAAACTATTAAAAGAATGGCCCAGCAATTCAGCTATGACCAGGTTAACATTCAGCTCTTTAATAAAATTTTCTCAATAAAAATCTTGATAGATATTATTGGAACCATACAACTATTTGATGTCCAATTGTGGTAAACAGTTTCGCAATAAACTGATACAGGTCTACTCAATATTTTTACCCTTATTCGATTAATTTATATAACCTTTACGACAAACTGACTATAATTTGTCTCATTTGATAATTAATAGTTTTTCCGTCAATGTGTTGAATAAAACTTATGAAAAGCATTGAGTTGTCAACGCTTTAAATCAAATTATTTATATAGAATTAAATTGATCTAAATAAATCAAATTCAATGGATATTTAGTTTAGGTTATTTTCTCTGACGATTTCTCGAAAGCCAAACATTGATGAATTGACAATTCTGTTCTTCGTGTCCATCAATTTGGTCAAAACCAGTCATTCAAATAACCCATATTTAACCCAAAATATTATAAGAATTTAACCTGCGCAAAGATTGCAAGTTTATATTTTGTAGTCATTAATTGAAGTGAGGAAAGAAGTCTTAATCATCAAAAAGCATTTAGAAAATTAATGGGAAAAGTTTTAATTATAATTTGTAAATAAATGCAACATTGAATGTGAATCAGATTTTTTATTGAAACTAGGAAAACAATAAATAATAAGTTTATATAAAAGGCCTTTCTTAAGGATATGGGATATTTGAAATAACTGGTCTAAAATATTGTTAGTTATTGTGAGTTAGCATTCCATCCAATCATATGAATAGACACCTTTTGATTTGAGAGGAACCCCTGAGGGACCCCTGACTTCGATGACTTTACGCATCACTGATATTATAAATAAACACGAACTCAATAAGCATGTTCAAATATGATTGTCGATAAATTGATGAAATACATTGAAACAAAATGAGCCAAAATCATTTAATTAACTGAGAAATGTTCATGGAAGTTTTTCCTTTGAAAAAGTAATAGAAAATAATAATTTGCAGGCATTCAATACCTGGCTCAATATTCCCAACGATAAGCTTCAGTTAATAATAGAAATAATCGGTTTATTACATAACTCGAGTCTACTGTAAGTCAGAATCGATTTTTATGAGCTCTTGATTTGAAAGACTGTTATTCCAAGTATTGATGACATCGAAGACAACTCTGATTTACGTCGAGGACTACCAGTGGCTCATAAAGTGCACGGTTTGGGTCTAACACTGAATTGTGCAAATTATTGCTACTTTTTGGCTTTGCAAAAATTAATCAGAGGTGTTCCAGAAGACAAATGTACTAGTGCTGTTGGCATTTTCAATGAGCAAATGCTTGAATTGCATAGAGGACAAGGTCTGCAAGAACAATGTTTGACATTATTTTAATAATTTACAACTGATTAGGTCTGGATATCTATTGGAGAGATAATATGATTTGTCCTTCAGAGGAGGAATATCTCGAAATGATTCGTTTAAAGACCGGGGGACTATTTGGTTTGGCCATAAAACTTATGCAACTTTTCAGTGATTGTGACTATGATTTCAAAGAATTGTTGAACTCTTTGGGCGAATACTTTCAAATTAGAGACGATTACGCAAATCTGGTCTCAAGTGAGGTGAATTGATTGACATTGATTGACATTGATTGACATTGGTCAGTTGCTTATCACTTGTTTTGACTACAGTATACACGAAATAAAAGTTTTGCCGAAGATTTGACTGAAGGAAAGTTTTCATTTCCTGTTATTCATGCGATTAAATACAATCCAAAGGATAACACAATTGAAGGTAAATTGAGGTCCTAGCATAGGTCCTAGCATATTCTTTTATTACATTTTCACTATCGATCACTAACTTAAATCATTGAATGCCTTACTTTTGATCTGATTTGACGTTAATTTGCATTTAGATATAATCAAAAAGAAAACAAATGACGTGACTTTGAAAATGATTGCAATCAACAAAATGAAAGAATTCGGTTCTTTTGAGTACACAATCAGTCGAATCAAATATTTGGACTCTTATGTAGAAAAACTCATCGAAACCTTTGGAGGAAATGCAATGCTCTCCCAATCATTGGATGTTCTCAGAAATGTTGCATAAAATTTAAAAATTTTAATCCTCTTTAAAGGGATAATTAGTTGAAATTAAGAGAGCCAGGTCCATATTTATTATATTAATTAGAGTTATTATTTGAATAAATAGATAGTTTGACGTCAATATATTCAGAATCACTTTTAGATCTGCAATTCATAGCAATATTTTGATGTTTTAAACGTCTTATTGGATAAATGATGAAATTTGCGTTTTAATGAAAGTCAAAACAAGGTCATCTTGTACAACTTCACCTGATCTTTAAAGAGTAATATTTTTAAGGTCTTTCTTTTGAGGAAATTCATTTCAAATTCAATTGAATATTAAACGAAAAGTCATATAATAAGGTAAATATGGATTTATTATAGAGTTTGCGTCGAATTTTTCATGAAATCCTTTTGAATATTGAGTGCAATCCAAGGTACAAAATATGAGACTCTGGTATATACGCCAGGAAATCGAGGTTTAGCGCAGCCGTTACCATATGAAACGACACCCATTTGCACCCATCGATCATTGAAAGGAACCAGAAGAGGTCCCCCAGAGTCACCTTGACAAGTGTCTTTACCTCCTTCATCATAGCCGGCACACATTTGTTTTTCTGATATACGGTCTGCACCCGAAAAGATGTGATCGTTAGCTTCAGAGCACTTAGAGTTTGTCACAATCGGAACATCGACTTCGCGTAAGTCATTGGACACTTTGCCACCAAAGCTGGTCGTTCCCCACCCAATAAGCATTGATTTACGTCCAGTTAAATCCAATTTTTGCATATCCAGTGACGGCAAACATACCTCGATTAGTAATAATCACTAAATCAATCAACTGAATAATTAATATTAATAAAAATGATATACCGGTGAGACGCCAGCCCTCCAATTAATTTTGTTCTTAAACTTGAAAAGGGCAATATCATTTTGGTGTCTTGAACTGGAGTATCCTTCATGGACTGTTATTTTATCCACATCCTTGATCTCTCCCCTGTCCTTTAGCCGATAGGCACCAATTTTGAGCTTGAAGTCCCGTGGATTCAAACTGAGGCAACAATGAGCTGCACTCATGACATACCACTCGTTTATTATCGTACCGCCACATATGTGAGTAAAGTTGCCGGTGCGGGGGCTCTTGAACTGTATTTGGACAGCCCACGGCCATGACATGGGCACAGCCTCTTTTCCCCCAACAATAAGAAATGAGAGTTTGGGCGGCTGGTCATCACTCACTTCATTATTTGTCTCAGATTCTTCTTGATTAGACCAATCATTTTGGGCCCATTTATTGCTGGGGAGTTCTCCTTCGACCATACCTTTGATGCCATACGGGGTTCGTATTCCACACGCTTTCAACAGTTTTCACAATTAATGGGGTTTTTTATTTTATTATAAATGAAAACTTACGAACTGTCAGTTTGGGTAAAGGGATCATCTCTTTGAAGGGCTGATTAGGACAACAGTTGCCCACTTGGCTTAACCCAAAAATACATTTTGTTTTTGTAGCATTACCAAGATTTGCACAATTGAATGGATTTCCTTTGCATGTGCCAGAAAAACCTTCATAAATAGCACATTTACCAGAAGTACCGCTGAATATTTGTGCTACCGGACCCAATAAAACACTGAAAAAGTCCTCCATGAAGTTTCCCTTATCGTCTTCATCAGTATTAGGCAAGGACAAATTAGCATTTCTATGGTCATCGCAACTAATTATTAATAATATTGTAAATAAGAGCAAAAGTTTTAGTATCATTTCATTCGACAATATTTAAAACTAGATATAAATGTTAATCAAATTTTGAATCAGCTTGGCAAGAAAAAATAATATAAGACCCCATAATTTTGAATTGGCTGTGATTTAGGCTTTTAGGCAATGGTTTAATGAACTTTAAATGCTATAACATATGCTTTATATTATTTATGATATCAAAAAAGATTGGACCTAGTTAAAGATCAAAGTAGTAATTTAGGCTAACAATTTTATGCTCAACTGAGAAAACACACTCCAAACACACCCAATTATGGGCAAATATTCTTCAAAATTATACTCACAATGGTAAGGTAATGAATGGCAAATGACTGAATTTGTGTACATTATTTCATATATAATATTGACTGAAAGACCAGATTCTGGTGATTATCGTCTAAAAGACATTGTAATCAAATTAAGTAATAATCAGTTTAATAGTGATTTGAATATTTTATTGCTTTTATTGAATTGTTTTATATTTACATAATTTCAGTCTATTTTGCAATAATATCCAAATAAATATAACGAAAATTAATGGAATTCTGCGCTCATTTAGACTTGAAATCAAATAAAGATATTGTTTAACAACATTATTAAAGCTAATCAATAAATTGAGGGCAAAATTTTGAAAAATAAAACACCTTATGTTTTAAGAATGAAAAGTGTCCCCTATTAAAGCCAAAAAGCATCCAGCACTTTGAGATTCTTCATCAAATAAAATCAGAACTTATCTAGATCAAACCAAAAAACGGCAAGTCTCTCAAAATTCAAAAATTCAACTTTTTATTAGTTTCCTCATAAATTATCAAGTTTATGAGTTTTTAATTATCAGCAATCGATTCAGCATGTAGGTTTTAGTCAGAATCGATGGGTCATTTGTCTATATTTATGAATTAAATTCAACTTTTCAAAATTTTGAGAGGCCCTCGCTGTTTTTTTTTTGGTAGAACCTAGGTGATTTGAAATGGTGATAGCATTTTTGATGTAAAATCTCAAATTACTTTTTCTTTCAAATTATCTCTTTCGGTTCTAATTGGGGTTGGGCACTTTTCATTGTAATGCCCCATGGTTGTTCACAAATACCTAATCAACATTTGGGTTCAGTTCAATCGACGACACATTAAATTTTTTTTAAATATATTTTTGGTCTTATTTTGATTAATAGATAACAAATATTATAATTATTACAACGGATTTAACACTCAGTTTTGTAAACAACACTTAAGTAGAGATTAGATTTAGTTTTTTCAATCAAAGCAAACAGAATCACAACAAATATTATGTCGAATAACAAGAGTATTCAATCTATAGATTAATGTGAAGTTCAACCCTATCTTAACCAGTAGTTCAAGAATGCAGTTCCCTTATGATGGGACATTTTAAAGTCAATTCACAATAAAACCAGTGTTTAGTGATTATTGATATCAAGGTTTTCCTCAAAATGTTTAAATTTTTAATAAAACCTTTCAGTTAAACATTTGTTCATAACTTTTCTAATCGAGAATTGAGTTATTGTGAAATCCAAAACCCTTTTGACATACATTTGAGAAAGTCTTCGAACATTTTATGAATGATACCATCAACTATCACTTGAGATTTCAAGTTTAGACAACTTAAGAGAGTATAATCAATTCAAAAATATGTCAGATTTCAGAAAATACTCTTAGCCAGGTGAGTCATGAGAATTAATTTAATGAAAAGTTCAAGCGTTCAATAGTTTGAATTATTAGATAATGTAATTCAATAGAATTTAATAGATATTTGTTTAATTATAAAACTATCACAGTAATTCTTTTCAATACAATAAAATCATGGATAATATGATAAATTATATTAAATCTCAATAATATTTGAAATTCCATTGTGATATGAACAATCTAAAAGACCTCGAACAACAGATGAGATATGAATGAAACTTATTTTTATGCACTTTTCAAATAGTTTTCTTATAAAATTTCGCCTAAACTCATGTAAACTAAGAAATAATTGAAAAATTACCTTACAAACCTACAATTATCTATCTATTTTGTTTTATAATAACTTCGAAAAATTAAAGTTTATCTATTAATATCCAAGAAATATATCATTTTTCATTGATTGCTTGCACCGATTATTCGAATGCAAACTTGATTTGTCTCGCAATTACTGTTAAGGCATTCATGCCTTTCAACAGAAACTTAATGTTTTGTTTGGATTAATACAAATAAATGAAAGGATAGACTCTTAATTTAATAAAGTCTTTGAGGGGAAGGTTACCATAAAAATCCTTAATCTTTATTCAATTAGTTTGTCGGGTTATTTCAAATCATAACTCTCAGTGGGAAGTCAGCAATTCATTAGATTGTTTAAGCGATTGATAATCTCTATAAGCAATAAATTATTACTCGATATTTATGATTGTTTTGTAATGATTGTGTAACTTTTACCAAGATTGTCGTTATAAGCGTACAATTGATTTTCGCCAAATACCATAATGTTTTCCACTCTATTAACCGAAGGTATAGAGTATATGAATTCATCGATTATTTCAATTATTTTAGAATTATTTCCTTCAGTTTAAATGATTTAAAGGTAATTATGAAGAATATTAATTCGACGGCATTTCACTACTTAACGAAGAATTTTTATAAGCTATCAGTTAATAGTGATATTAATAGTTAATGTCAAGGATCTATCTAATTTTAAATATTTCAAATTCAATAGAAATTCTATTCGGTTGTATTTACAATAAACTGAAAACTAATGATTAATATTAATTAATATCTATTAATATATAATATTTACTAATATTCAAATTTTTTTTCAAAACTAGAAAAATAAACTTTGAAAACAATGAGAATCACTATCGCTTCCAAATTTCAACCGAACAATTATAATCTAACAAGGTAATCAATGAATGAATAATCAACAGCAAAATCAATTGAAAATTAATATTAATAATATATAGTTTGAAAATTTGATAATAATTTAGACAGAAATCAATATTAATATTCGCGGTCATCAACTGTTCCGTGTAAATAGCGATCAGTTCCCGGCTGTTGTATATACTGAGCTCTAGTCTCGTAAAATGAGGTCTGCTTTGAGTCAGTTGAGCCATAGGACGGCTGATAACTGTTGGCCAGCCCTGTGGCCACATTACCGGTACTTACACTACCATTTTGTGCCCAGGGGTCAGAATTGGGGTCAGACTGTTGTTGGAATGGGTTTGTTGTGGTATTAGTCATCTGAGTTGTTTCAGACGGAGGCCACGTTCCCTCGATTTGTGTTTGAATGGGTGGTTGATATTGCATTTGCAAGTGCTCTACATCTTTAGGTGGTTCAGACCAAGGTTGTAAATCACCCGAAGCAAAGATCCCATAAAATATGACACCGCATATGTGAATTATGCCCGCAATTATGAAAACATCTTGCCACTCAGTCGGAGTCTAACGAGTACATTGTACATTAAATTTGTGATATACCATGGTATATTTGAATAACATTAAATAACTCAATCAAACCTTTTCTTTTGTCATCAGATTGACGACAATAGGGCACAACATTCCGGCCAATGTTCCGAATCCGTTAGAAATGCCCATTAGAATACTAGCATATCTTGGTGCTATATCTAAGTGGTTGACATTGAAACCTGCAAATTTTTTATTTAAAGTTAAAGATTGAAATTTGAAAGAATAAGTGAAAGAAAAGTCTAATTATCTCAAGTCTATTGAGAGACGAGACAACTTCAAGACTTCTCACAACAAATTCATTTTAGAGTCGATATACTCGAGGCACTAAATTTATTAGAAACCGAGTCACGACTTCTTAAAAAAGTATTGTTTTCCAACTTTTCAGTGAAAACAAAAATCAAAATAAAGTAATGGATCCGCATATGGACTGATCGCACGGGTGTTAGAAAATATAAGAGTTAGCGATCAATACTTTTCACAATTTATGATTGAAATTAAATTTACCGGAAATAGCAAATCCACTAAAACCGACGGCGAGTGTGAGTGCGATGATAGCAAGATTAGTACTGTCAGTACTGCCCACCAAAAGTAGGAACAGTGCTTCCATTCCAAAACCTCCGCAGTTGAAAACTTTCCTGACATTAGTTGTACTCATTTTGCCGGAAGTTCTCAAATAATCTGCCAAATGTCCACCAAATGGCACAACAAATGTCATCAATAAATGGGGCAGAGCTCCTAATATGCCAGACTGAGTGATTGAAATCATGAATAATGAGCAAGACCAAGTTTTAAAATTATTGATTTTACCTTCTCTACATCGAAATTGAAGACTTCTTTAAAATACATTGGCTGTGAAATGAGCAAGAGATAGAAAGTCCAACTTCGGCAAAAATTGGCTATAATTATGGCGTAAACTGGCGGGGATTTGAATATTTCCACCCAGGGAGTAGTTTGGAGCTAAAAAAGAGATTTTCTCACATTTTAAACAATAAATCTAATATACGGCTTACTGTCGGCGGTTTGAGTGCAACGATTCCAATGCTGTTCTCTATGAAATTTAATTCTTCCCTACTTATTGTCGGGTGTTTGGCTGGCTTTTCAAATGATAGCCACACCCAGAATGCGTACCATCCAATACCAAGGAAACCTGATTAATCGAATAATCAATTGTCAGTTATTGAAGACTTTATTGTGTTTTGAATTCTTCTCAAATAAAAAATAATTCGTACCATAAAAGTAGAAACAGGTCTCCCATCCGAGCCATTCGGTCAAAAGTCCAGACATCGGTAATCCGACCACAGCTCCAGCGTATGACCCTTTAGTATAATTATTTTACGAATTGTGTTAATCACTATTTTTCCGTACAATTTATAATAATTAGTGAGTAATAGTCGGCGCCGGAATCTAATGCTCTGTCCGACTGAGTTCTGTATCAGAGTTGGATCCAAACACTATTAGAGAAGTCTTTATCATTACTATTAACTCATTTACAATGAGATAAGAATCCATTAATTAAATCATAGGACTAGTAGTTCTCTAAACGAATAATTGATAGGAAGACCAATGCGTTAATTCCTCTAAACATCATTATTACTCCAATCAAACTCTGGTATATTAAGCAAAGATCTGGCAAGATAATCGATAGTCACCTAATCCCAGCCCAAATCTGATAGAGCATCATGAATTCAGACCCAGAGATTTAACGAGAACAGATTTAACAGATTTTGGTTCATTAATTTGATTTATCTGAATGGTTTTGTTCGTGGTCTAATGAAAATTCATAAAGAAATTGTGAACAAAAGGCAACGATTATAAAAATGTTTGAATTAAAAGATAATGTATTCGGGATTCTTTTAAATTTCATTTATATTTTTGTATCAATTCATTGTTTCAATCACTAAATAGTTGACAAAAAGTTATTCTTTAGCTAAGAGTTTACTAAAATGAATGAAAAGGGGAAAAACAAAAAATAATTTCGGGTCTTTCATATCGATTGACCCAATTTCTCGTCTGATATTTTGGGAAATAAACACAAAACAGAGTCAAGTAATAAGATTTATGTAATTCTTTGTTGAAAGTTGTTTGAAAAATGAAAGAATCGGATGTATTCGCAAAGGAATTCATGTAATAAATATTTCATTGAATTTAAATACAAATTCTAATCTATTGGATAGAAGTTTTGCATAAAATTGAATACTTTATTAAGTGTTTGAATTTATAGCAACTTTTCAATACAGACCACAAAAAGCCAGAGTCGCCAAACGGCTTCTTTCTAGTGGTGGCGCCCAATGACGCCATATTCCGTGACACGCAGGATATGTGACGCCCTAACAAACAATTGTTTTAGTTTTCTCTCATTTTTCATTCAATTCCTATTCTAATCTATTTTTAGATGATTTGTTACCTCAACCAATCCTTGTAGAATCCGAACAAACATAACATATCCTGGGTGAAGTTTAGCTGCGCCAGGAAGAAGCATGTTCAAGAAAGCTGACATTGCGATCGCTGTACCGAAAACTCTGATGAAATAATAAATGTTAGTTTGTGCTACTTTTGGACAATTTTAAAAGGATACCTATTGGCCGGATATCTGGCGGCTAAAAAGCCACCTGGAATTTGTGTCACTAAATAACCCCAGAAAAATGAGGAATCGACCACTCCTATTGTTTCTGGTGTCCAATCAAACTCCGGTCCCTAAAATTTTTAAATGTAATATAGAGTGACCCCAAAGTGTAGAACTGTTATAATAATGAATTGCGAGGAACCAATTTTAACCGATTTCTTAATAAAATAGTGTTTATCAAAGGCCTAAACTTTTCGTAGTTTTATTCATCGATTGCATTGATATTTGTTGTAATTTCAATGAACTTTTTGAGTCTTTTTTTATTTATTTATATTACATTTACTTATCAATGCTTTTGTTTAAATCAAATTTCTCTTAGTTTTATACTGTAAGAACATTTTTGATTTTTAATTGCTCAAATTAGCTTGAATAGGTTCAATGCTTTTAAAATATTCTCAAGATATCATTCTTGCGATATGTGCTAGATTTTAAAATAAGGCAAAATTCAACGAAATAATACACTTTGCTTGCAAAACAATGAGTAAGTGGTTGTGCGCAACAATTTTTTAGTGCCTGCAGTGGTGTTTCGCGCAGTCCCTGTCCTCACGTCTTACAAATCGGTTGAAGACTGTGTGCTCTCAATCCTCATCGCACTCACGAACAGTGATTTCATTAGAATAATGGAAAACTCAATATTGGATGCAATCGAGTCTATAAAACAGAGATGTGCAGCAATATTGCAATAATAGCGCTCCTTTCGAACATCACAAATATTTTTAAAACTAACCATGGGCACTGTTGACACGTTTCAACGCTCAATATTGATTTAATTCAACATTTTCTTGCTCACATAATTTGACGTCAGAAATAGTTGTGATTGCCTAGGATATTCGCGCTATTTTTGCGAATTACTTTATTGATGTGCCTTATTTGTGGTCATCTCTGGTTTGTTAAGTCATCGAATTGACGGCAATTGAATTCAATGTAAGAATACGAGTAAATGCATAGAAAGCGATGAAAAGGCTATACAATAACTGCAGAGATATATACAGAACTGAATGCAGTACTGAATGCAGTACTAAATGCATTCAATTTAAACATTCAATATTTGATCGATTTTATGTCCAAAACAGACACTTTTGTTTTGTTCGCTTCCAATCAGTATTTATAGTCAATCATTGAATGGAATCCCTATTATTATCAATAAAATGATAATTTCTTCTTTTGATATGATTTTTGGAAAACAATATTTTCAAATATTCTGATTGATTTCAAAACAAAACTTTATCTTGTAACAATAAATTGCCTAGGAGACAATTATTGCATTCAAATTATTAAAGGTGGCATATATTTGGTTAAACAACCATTTTTTTACTTGGTGCTCATCAATCAATAGGTTCTATTTGAAAAGTCAGTTAATTTGAATCAATGAAGAAGTCATCCCTTCGTTTGTGTAGTGATTCAGACTTCAGTTCGCATTTATTTAGTCATCAATAAAACAGAGGAAATAAGACTTAACTCTCAGTTAAAAGCATAACAGAGTCTCATAACAGTTATATAAGACATGTATTTTCCATTAGACTTCAGCCTATCTTATATGCCATTAGAATATCATATTATATATTCCAGAGTAGTCTCTCTGTCATAAGAACCCAACCATTGCTCGCAAACAGAGAGAAACGACTTAAAACTCTGAATAATTCTGAGCTAAAATACTGTTTGCATAAATGATATCCATTCCTAATATTTATGAGAAAATATAATTCATAATCGGTTTAATGGGATTTTGTCATAACCTCCCAAAAGACCTTCACTTCATTTCATTAGCTATTAATGCGATATTCGTTACGTTATTTCTCACTTCATTTGATTATCCCTTTTATATATTAAAACAAACAGTAGATTACTTTTTCAACATACATGTATATCTTCACTATTAATGTGATATACTTGAACAAATAGGTGAATATACTATTTAGACCAGCACTTTATCAAACATTGTTTCAATTTTGAAGAACAACCATAAAATTAAAATTGATAAAACGAAGACATACCTCTCCAGTGGTATTACTGATCATTTGAACGATAGCCACTCCCATATTACAACGAATGCCAAAACTTATTAAAAATCCCAGTGAACTCAAAAATGCTATCGTATATCGTTTTGTCATATTGGGAAAACAAGGACAGTTTGGTTCCATCAATTTTTCCCATCGCTCGCCTTTTCCTTTGAACATTTTATGCTCACTGTAGTATTCATTGGTCAGGGAGTCCTGTGTCGCTTTTGTATCACCAAGTTTACTAAAAAAAGATGAATTATATTAAGCGGAAAATGAATGTAGTCATTTGGTACATAACAGATATACTATACAGTATCAAGGTGATATTTAGATAAAATTAACTTTAAAATGATTGAGTTTACAGAACAGTAAATAAAACTCATTCTGTTTTCGAAATTTCAAATTAAAGGAAGATTGGGATCCAATGAAAAATGTTCCGCCGATTCTCCTGAGATTCAGCCGACGAACTGATACTTTACTTCACTTTTGGTCAATATTTTCAGCCAAAAAAACTCAATAGCGTTCTCTCTCTCTCTCTCTCTCTCTCTCTCTCTCTCTCTCTCTCTCTCTCTCTCTCTCCTGTTTTCATTTCTTTTCATTAAAGAGTTTTCATACGAAGTGAATTACATTTGAATTCAGAGTAGTATCCAATTGTGTTATTAAAAATTCAGGGCTCAATATCATGGCTTAAAATGGAATTTTGAAAGTAGTGGGGGACTTATCCTCTGCTGTGACTTATCCGTAAGGAATTCCTTTTCTCTTCACTTTCAATAATAAACTGGTTGTGAAGCTAACGAAGTAATAAAATCTAATTTATGAAACAGTTATTTGATGTGAAAAACTTCGAAACTTTTTTGAGAGTCAAACAGACTATAAATAATTGACTAAAAGTGTATTGAAGTGGAGATCAGAGGTAAGGGACGCAAATGTATTGACATTCTATTCATTCCATACATTGTATTCACTTTTATTACAGACAATAATAAGTGTATTAAATACGAGAAGAATACCTAAGAATCTAAATAGTTATTAATAATGGAGTGAATGGAGTGCTCTCATCGCTCAACGTTTAAGACTCTTCACTACTCGTGCCTTCATTTTTAGAGCCAAAATAGACATTACTTTCTAACAAAAGGTTATTCGATGTTATTGTTCAGGTACACTCTACAGAGATCTTTCAACTTTATTTTACTTGAAATTGTATGCAAGATGAGAAATATATATTGGTAACACGAATTAATTGAATATTCTCCAAATTACTTTTCTAGGTTGGCTCATGTGATAAAATTGTATTGAATTGCATTAATCAGTTACCTGATGAGATCCGGTGCGTCTCCTCTATCACCAAACCTATCATAAGATTCGTTGTCCGTTTCATCGAAAAGTCGTCTGAAAAAGAAAATCAATAAAAAATATAATTTATTTGATATTAAATTTTTAATATATATATAATATTGAGTGAAAAACAGATGAAATGCAATAATAATAACAATTCTTTGAAAGCAAACACAGAAAATATTGATTTTGTGACACTTTTGTGTGAATCAAATAGAGATTTGATGAAAAGTCGAGTCAAACGGTATCTGATTTGCGACTCAAAGCTCTGATGCGAACGAAATTCAATTTTATTGATAACGAGAAACGAATTGTGAATTTCAAGGTTTGAGAAAACAGTTTGCAGTCAAACGAATCATAAATTGAATTAAAACAATAGAATTATTTATTTAAATTAGATTTACTTTCGACGAGACTTTTAGTGTACTGACATTAATAGCATTCTCTGCTGTTTTCACTTGAGTTTGGCATTAATTTTAATGAGATTTTAATTAGAAATAGAATTTTAGTCGGCGATGACTTTCTCTATTCTGAGCTTTATTTTCAATTAATCCGTCAAAAGCCTATGGAATCGGAAAAAGAGATAATGAAAATAAAGTGGACACAACAGTACCAGAGTGTCTAAACCTAGTTAATTTCTTGAGAAACACAATTATTTGGCGAGATAAATTATAATATTAACTTCGGTTTCAATGGATCTTACAAGTTATCAATTGAGCAGTTTTCCCGGTAATGTCCACTGAAGAATTTGAAAGATTTAAAGCTCTTGATTATATAGCAATTATTGGTTCATATCTAACTTATTTTCAAATTATATTCATGGGTCCTGGAAAACATGTATTGAATTAAATTAATCGTTAAGAATTCAGAGCTTGGTAGTTGTCGGAGCACATATTTTTAAATCAAGTATTCTTGCTAAATTTTGTAATAGTTTACTCTTTAGAGTCTCAACCTACTCATTCAGGGCTTATTTCTAGCAAAGGAGACTTAAAACAATTAATTTACATTTGATACAGTGGTGCGGAAGGAAGTGTAAAGAGCAAATACACCCTCCTGATTTTTGGGTTGACCCATACGAAAAAAGTGATTTAACACTGAGCGTAGTTGAGGCCAATTTTTTCGGTAATTTCGGCCGAAAATTCAAACCCAAAGTAACTACCATTCAAATTAATAAATTCAATTTTGCATTCTTTTTTAGACCGTACTCTTTACTTGTTCATTCATCCATTCATCCATCCATCCATCCATCCATGGTTTTAATTATATAAAAAATAATTTTTGATAACTGACTCAGAACTGAGTTTTGGAGCATTGGTCTGAAAAATATCTGACAATTATTCAGATATTTATCAAAAGTTTAGAATATCCTGGTGATGAAGAAATCAGACAAGTAATGAAATATTTTTTCCAAGTTTAATTATGTTGAGAAAAGCGATAGAGTGCTTTCTGTATGAGATGTCAGAGCGAATGTTTGTCAGAAGAGATGTTTATCTGCTTTAATATATTTCTTGCATTTAGTGTGGAATCTGTGCCGTCGAACACAACTCTGAGCACAGAGTCTCTCAAAAGCAAACTTTTGTATCGATTTTCCTTTCATTTCGTTGTCGACACAGAAAACGCAATATTTTTTATATCCGATTTCAACTCCGACTTCGGCCTAATATCCCAAACATTCACTTATTGTTTGCTGTCTTTATTGAAATCGGAGTTTCACTGAAAATGCTTTTAAAGTAATAGCCTTTCTTTTAATGTATATTTGCATTCAAAGACCAATTTTATACATCGATTGGGATTTTTGCATTCATTTCTGGCAAAACTGCTCTCAAACCAAAACATTAAAAGTTAGCATGCACATCTATTTTCAAGTCATTCACTTTCAGTCATTTGCCTAAATTTTATTCTAATAATATTCGAAAAACAATATCCATTAACAGAGTAAATTGACTTAGAGCAGGACCATTGTAGATCAATAATATTCCACAATTGATTGGCTTTGATAATAGAACTGATTAATCTTGTTCCTAAATCAGAAAATAACTTTGATATTCTATTGAATAAACTGATTGATAAAAGGAATTTATCCATGATAAAATGATCAATATCAAATTTAACATGTTAGTCAGTCTTTCTCTTTTGTGTCTTTGATTAATTTACAAGATTACTCTGAAATATTCGAAAGAAAATCCAATTACATGTTATTAATTGAATTATCGTATAATTAATGATTAAATAATTAATTTAAAAACAGATTCAAAACTGATTTAATATCGCATTCAATATATGGGTTGTGCTTTCTTAAGGAATCGGGTGGAGAAGAGCCACACCGTGTGAATGCTTGTGTAATAGTATAATAATGATGTCTAACTCGAGGTTCTGTGCGCTTGCGATCCAAAGGTATGTATCGGCAATCGTTTAGCCGACATTATGGGCCTCCCATTGGATGCCACCAAAAGAGGTATATATTCATCAGATTTATATATATTTTCTCATAGAGTATATGAAAGCATAATATAAATACAAAAAAGCAATTTCTATCATACAATAGAAGAATACATTTATTCCAAACTATACGACAATACAGTGGAAACGCATTTCTCTCGGTTCTCGTCTGAGTGAACATTTGGGTCAATCCATATAATAGTAACTCAAATATATTCATATCAATCATTGATTTGACAGAAAAGTCGATCCACAACACCAATGAAAAATGCACCGCTCTTTTTCTCAATACTTTCTGCTTGAATATCATTTTCACCTCAAATATAACTTTCAATTGCAAGCTGAAACAAAAAATGTTTTAACATTTAAAAAATGTGAATGAATATAAGCAATTGAATTAATTCTATTTAGTTATTAGTTATCAAACTAATTTATCCAAGTTACTTTGATGCCTAGAATTTAATATTAAGTTCTCTTTCGAGTTTTAAGAGAAAATAGATGACACGAACTGACAATTCCTTTCCGCCATTTTGATGAACATTGGATCTGCACTGTATATGAATTATGAAATGAAATAAAAGTGAACTTGGCCAAATTCGCAAATGACAATAATACAGTCGAGTGCCACTATAATGAACACCCTATATAATGAATTCTCCTTTATAATGAACAACTTCTAGATTCCAACTCCACTTCAATAAATATTAATACATGTCCTTTATAATGAACATTCCTCTGTAATGAACAAATTCTTCAAACCAATCGTGCTCATTATAGTGGCACTCGACTGTAAGTCTTATCGATTCCCCTCTATCTATCGAATTTTAATAATCTTTTTAGTTTGTTCATAGTTGAAAATAGTAATCTAGATAACATGTTTGAAACATTCTGGATTCATAGCTTCATATTTAATAAATATTAATAAAAATTTCAATTCATTATTATTAGAAAATTGTTAAACTCTTTGAACAGAAGAAATATAATACTATAATATGTCGTCTCTTTGATATCTTTATATAAACTCATGATTTAAATGTTAAAATTTATCAAGTTTTCAATGGATGGCTTATAATACGAAACTTAGATTGTTAATCCTACATAATATATAATAAAGAAAACTATTTTCAGATATTCAATGAATAAATAATAGGTGTTTGCACATTATATTTCAGTCGATATCAATAGACGAAAGCAAAGACACCCACGTTCTCCTAAAATTTGCAAATACATACATTCTCTTTGAATTGAATTTTTAGAAGAATTTCAATTTTCATTCAAACAAGATACAATTATCATTTTAAAGGGTATATTTTTAGATAAAAAGTTTGAAAGATTGACAAAATTGTGTGGGTTTGCCTGAAATTCATTTATTTGCTTGGTATCAGTTATTCATAGGGTTATAGAATCAATGATTGAATATTTATGGAAAGACTTTTCAAACAAATTTTGAAATACTCTTATTACTCGAGAGATGAGATAAAAACATTTGAAAATTGAAGTTTTTATGAAAATTTACATTTGAATTCCCAATAGATTGCAATGGATTGCAATGGAGGGCAAATTCTATTCATTCATTGGTATCGTCAGTAAAGTAATCAAAATTGCATTTTCATCAGCGCTTCTGATAGACATCAAAAGCAAACTCCGATACTATGAAGCACTGGATGTGATTGAAGTGCTTTACATAAAAAATTGAAATTAAAGTTTAATTTCATGAAAATATTATTTTTTCGTCTGATGTGATCTCGGAGTCAGACACTAATAAATACCGGAAAATATAGCAATTTATTCATTTAAAGAAAATTTTTTCATTTTTAATTCTATCATTTTGTTCTGTTTTTATCGGATGTCATGGCAACAGTTAATAAAATATTTTATTCTGGGCGCTTTCAAATATGCCTTAATAGCAGCCATTCCGTACAACGAGATCTCATTGCTTCAAACAACACTTATTTCTTGAATATCATGAAAGTACTGCACTGACCCTCTTTATAGTCTTCATTCTTCGGGATTTAGTTCAAAGATAATGTAAATTATATTAATGTTAATAAGTTTTAACTTCATTTGAATTTATTATTTGTTTTTAGTGATAAACTCTCACTTTTTAATTGAATTTTATTACACCAACTTGGCAATTCTTAAAATAAACTCCGTTTTCAATAACTAAACTGTTTCAGAACATATTCAGAGAGAGAGAGAGAGAGAGAGAGAGAGAGAGAGAGAGAGAGAGAGAGAGAGAGAGAGAGAGAGAGATTATTGCTTGATTAGATAACGAATAAATAACAAAATTTTCAAATTCTATTAACTTTGAATTTTCGACAAAATGTTTTGAACAAAAGAAAATACAAATGAAATGAAAATAGTGTTTGAAATGTGTTGTAGAGGGGAGTGAAGGGGAATGGAATTAAATGTAATTCTATGAGTCAGTTACCGGATATTAAACGTATTTGTGGATAGCATACAGACTTAACAGTCAAACATTGAGCTTAAATTCTGTTCTCTGATTGGACGGCAACACTATTCTCGAGATCACATTTCCGTTTTCTTGAGAGCGAGTGCTTTCGATAATAGCATTTTCTCTACATTTGATGCCATATCATAAAAACTGATGGAAATTCTCATACATTTTAAAACATAAACTTGAAAACAAAAATTTCAAACGATTTGAATGCAGAATAAATATAAGAAGTTTTATCTGATTTTTAAATAAGTTCTAGATGAAATTCTGATTTTGACAATTTCCTATTTCTGTTAATTGAGTTTGAATATCAATTGAAATTAGGCTCTTGGAATAAGAAAAGGCACACGAATGCATATTATTGATATTCAATCTGTAGTCTAATGAATGTACATAGTTAAGTGAGTGAGTTGAGATAGAACAATTGTAAGTATTATTCAATTGTTTACAAGGCTTTTTTGGTTACATTTTTATTTATTTCAGATAGAGAGGGAGAGGGAGAGGGAGAGGGAGAGGGAGGGAGGGAGAGAGAGAGAGAGAGAGAGAGAGAGAGAGAGTGAAATTTTTAGATTCTATTTGAAATTCAAAGAGTGTTTTGAAAATGGAATATCCTTTTGAAAGCCTATACACACATTAAAAATAGTGAAAACACAGACTATATGTGAGATCAATTTCAGAGCCATCAGAAAAAACGACACAAATATTAAGCACAAAGAGAAGTAACAGTGAATGGCAGTGAACGTCATTAAACATCAAATCTATTTCAAATTTAAGATCAGTTTATTTGAATTTGCACTCAAATAATATCAGTTGTTATCATACATACATACATGGTGATACATACAACCAAGTTTTAATATCAAACAATTCCAAATAAACTTGCAAATAGTTGACTTAACTTACATTTAATTGATTCCTTAATAAAAAAAATGGAAAAACAATTACTTCGATAAATTTGAAGTTTAGAAATAAAACACTTCAGTGAAGAGTCATTTAAGGGGCGAATACATGAAAGCGATACAATCAGACAATTTCCCTGCTCAACCTCTTAAATACTATTGCTAAATATATTACCAGTTCTTGCTGGTAGTTCTTAAATTTAATTGAATTCTTTATCATTTCTATAAAGTTTCTTTTTACAATTTTGATATTTTAGATAAGAAGCTTAATGGATCCAGACAAAATCAAGTTTAATATGAACAGTAAGATCAGGAATGCGGAGACTGATCGGTTCCAGGGAGGGGCAGCACAGGTAAATATATTGGTGAAACACAACGTTGAATAGTTCAATATTCGGCTAAATGGCTTTTAATTCAGTTATATTAACGTTAATTTACTTTTAATTTTGTTTGAATTCCTTTTAAATTTAGGTTTTTTTCCGATTTTTGAAAATTTGCGTCCACTTAATAGAACCCTTACTTTTTTGTCATTTTTACTTTTTCCGTGTTCAGGGGGATGAATGACAAATTTTCAGCTCCAGGGGGGTTTCAGGGCTACCCACTTCCCTATTCCACATCCATCAGTAAAATGAAAATTAGATAAATTTTTGATTTAAAATGAAAATGAAAAAATATCTAGATAAAATTTTCTATTTTGATGTTAAGAGAGAAGTGAACGATTACCGCATGTATTGTCTCTCATATCAAATGTATTGAAAGAGTCGTTCAATGAAGAGTCAAATTGCATGTCAGGGCTTGCATTACATGGCTTTTAATGATCAAAAACACTATTATATAATAGAGTGCATCAGAAATAGTGAGTGAGTGTGTCGTTACCTATCTTATGATATTTGCTCTTATATTTGAATAACCAGAGAAAAGGTTTTTAATATTTTG
Organism: Edwardzetes edwardsi; assembly: GCA_034693445.1. NCBI lineage: Eukaryota > Metazoa > Arthropoda > Arachnida > Sarcoptiformes > Ceratozetidae > Edwardzetes > Edwardzetes edwardsi. Next base: position 3,750 of record JAQFXL010000135.1, on the reverse strand, counting down.
ATTACAATTTTCATCAATTATCGATTTTTCATTATATTTCAATTTAATCCATTTAATTGATGTAATGATTCTTCTTAATTGATGAAAAAATTGAATACACTCACAGCTGTCTAATGTCACATTCTATAATTTCACAATCTGTCTAAATTCACACAAAGGCCCAGAACCATCTAGGGACCTATGTTAAAGAATAGGCTTAATTTCACATTCGTTTATTTTCACAATCACACACGTATTTACAAAATGTTTATTTTCACATAATTGATAGGTATTCTGAAAAATGATAGAAAATCACATATTTCTGAAACATATATGCAAAAAGTCATCAAAATCTCAAACAATCAGATCTATAGTCAAAGAAAAGATTACAAATAATGAAGCCATGAATGCGTGCAATACTCTCTTAATATCTGGAACAGAAAAGTGATAACTTTTCTGGTCAATTAAAGACTTTTCATCAAATCAAATCATTTATTGAGAAAATATCTCTTAAATCTAGAGTGCAATCCTATATTCTTGAATATTTTGATGAAAAAATGATTATTTTGCTTTAAAAATTGATTTTGACAAGCTGTCTATTTTTACATTTCATAATTTCACATCACCAAAAGTTTGCTCTCATTCGTGTGAAATTAGACAGAGTTGAGTGTAATAATTACTAATTTGTGGCACTTATTCAAGAATTGAAAAGTTCGATGAATATATTTTAAAGATTTAATGCATAAGATATCTTCAAATTGTTATTGTTAAAACAAAATAATTGTTAATAGAGTAACTGAGGCAACCAAGCTAATTCTCTTGAGCAATGTGAGAAATATCTTTAGTCATTGCTATGTTTCAAATAGAGCTAATTCATTGATTTTTCTTCATTGAGATTACTTTAGTATGAATTCAGAAGTGATTTATTGAATGAATTTTATTGCGATTCAAAACAAGCTCTCGAAGAGTAGTTTTGATAAAAGAAGTATTGTTTGGGGAATACATTAATGACTTCGGACTTACTATTTATTTGTTGACTTTAGTTAACTAAAGTTAAAGACTAATAAACTGAGCCGAAAATTATTCGCTCCGATGAGACTCAAGCGAATGGCTTGCGATCTAATGTAACAAATATTGAAATACATGCTATCATTAAAACGAGTGCAGCAAATGTTCAATTACACTAAATAATTGTACCATGCCATTTATGCACAATCACTATGAATAAGAAAATTTCAATGTCTGTCCGATTGTTAATTATGTCAATGATTTGAATGCTTTCTATTATTCCTGAGTGAAAAATGATTGCCTTAATGTCACCACAGGTTTATTCAGTGGAGGCGCTAATCATTGAATGACTTGGATCATAACCACCTGCTGCCCTAACACTGGATGGGAGTCAACACAATCTGTGTCTAACACACAGTCAGTTCACAGCATTCAATCAGTGCTCAGATGTTCACAACTAAAGGAATGCAAGAATAGAGCAGTTATTGCAATAAACACTACTATTTTATTGTCCAATAATTGTTGGAAACATATGTTTTGGTTCTCATTGTTTGCAATAAAAGACATTTCAATGAATGTTTTGAGAAATGACACAAAACTGAGGCTAATCTCATAATTGAACTCTATTTGAATAATAATAATAATAGAAAAACTTGGAAAACGGATTCATTGATTAGCTTGTCTCATTTAATGTTGCAAGTACATTCTATGGTCAAAACAAAATAAGAAAACACAATTAATTTGATGATAAACGAGTTCAGTGGGAGAAAAACCTTTAGAAAATGTGATACCATTACATACGAATGACTTAACGTTTTCATTACTTCTATCTATAATTCTGTGCTATTCTGTGCTATACTGTCCGCTAATGTATTGTTCCGTTCTGTTAATGCAGACGAGAAATGCAATAATTCTCTACTCTATAAAACTCTTCGTAACGCTTAATGTCGGTTCGATTGGCATCACTTCCCTCACTATTGCCTACTATTGCCGAACACACTATTATCGTCAAAATCGCTGGTTTTGTTCAGTTTTTTCTCATCTAATACTCAAACTTTACTCATTCTCACCCTCTATCAACATCACAAGTAAAGCTCTCGTAGGACTCTTCTAACCATCTCTAGTCTCTCTCTCTCTCTCTCTCTAGTCTCTCTCTCTCTCTCTCTCTCTCTAGTCTCTCTCTCTCTCTCTCTCTCTCTCTCTCTCTCTCCCGAGTGGCACCCATGGTGAAGTGAGTGTATTCATTGATGCAGAACCTAAGGGTGTGGTCTTTATTGCTATGAAAAATTCATCAATAAATATACGGTATATTCACGGTCTGGACTCGTGTCAGAAGCCTATTATTCACCAGAAAATAAAAGCATTACTTTCTCCACACATCTAATCATTTCACTATTCAGTGACAAAAGAAAATTATGACTTCGGTTTTGACATTGTTTTTATCCTACGAACACATCTAGTTTTTTGCCAAATTATGTTTTATTGAACCTGATAATGATTGGCAAGATCAATGTAAAAAGAATACTAGAAAAATTAATAAAATTCACTGACAAGAAATGGAAATTCTTAAGAAGAATAATCAGTGTTTTTATTGATCAAAAGCACATAAAAAAGGGATGAGTTATGTTTTTATATCATGTTTGGCAAAATAAGTGAGAGATGGGCTGATGGAAAAAATGTCAAATGTCAAGGCTATAAATGAGTATCACTATAGTAATCAAATTTTAATTTTATTCGGATCGTTTTGTTTCGTGATATCGATTGGCTTCAAAGGATAAATTAACTTTAATTCCAAATAAAAAAATATTATTAATGGCTTGACAAGATAGATTAGTGTGCTCATAATGATAAAGGTCATTTAAACATTTTAATACTTGATTGCTTAGGGAATACAGTTGTGGATCATGCACAGTTTGCATTTTCTGACAAAATTCTCAGAATTTAAAGAGAAAAGAGTATTCATTAAATGTATAATTTGGTAAAAGAAATGTATATTTTGATCGCATTTCCATTGAAAAGATTGGTTGAAAATAAGAGTCATTGAAGCGTAAAGTCAATCAAAATAATGAAATGAAATAAAAATTCTCATCAAATAATAGACTGAATAAAAGAATTGATAGAAATAAAAACAGATAATAAAAAGCGATTGATATAAATGTTTGTTCAAAGCATCACTTCTTCATGGCTTTAACGTCAAGATTCGTGAGATTTCATCAAACACAATGCTATAAAAGGAGATGGATAACTTAATGGATGAAATTGAAAAAATGATCACAACATCTGATAGTATTCTTTGCAAGAGATTGAAATAAAAGATTGCATAGCTAGAGCAAATTCAATTTCAAATTTTTCAACAATAAATTCTGTGAATCGACAAAACATCTGAAAGAAAATAATAGAATTTGAGCAATCAGATTTCTTTAACATTAGGTTTGTCGAGGTTTTGGTCTACTGCTATACCCCCTGAATTTTTCAACAGTCCTTTCCTACCACCTGATTCCTTGCTCGCGCTGCTCATGTAATGATTTTTTCAAAGAAATTATTCTGAGCGAAAGAGTAGCCGAAATAATTCATAACAAATGAGAATTTATTGATTAGATTCCGGCTCTGACTCTATGCCAACAGAGATTAGTGACAAATATTGAATTTTAAACCAAAGATTTAAAACCCAACAAATCTAAGGCTTAAAATTTTAATCATATTTAGTATGAATTATATCAAAATTATTACATTATTCTAATACTTATTCTATTTTATCGCATC
>JAQFXL010000134.1:0-30809 GCA_034693445.1 Edwardzetes edwardsi | reverse complement strand
AAGACTAAACAAAATGATGGAAAACCAAAATAATTGCATTGAATGTCCGCTACTTTGAACTTAACGGTAAAGAGATCGCAAAGAGTATTTGAAGTGAACTTTGAAGAGATTTTTATCCTAATAACGGCTCAATGGATGCGAGCCCTTTAACTCTTTGCTTGAGTAAAATCCTATTTAAGTTATTTAAACACTTTTTCGTAGCGATTCTTAGGCTATTGAGTGAAAGGTTCAGCGAAGCAAAGGAAACAAATCGACCAGAAATGGACTCGAAATGACCCGACGCTTAAAGTGGTTTATAAATCTTTGTTCGCAAAATTCAAATGTAATTCCAGACTAAAAATACATAAAAATTATTTGTGAATTGCATTTGACTTCAGAGAGTCATTTGGCGGTAATAACTGCTAAACTGTAAAACAGATACACAGATGTATTTCCACAATAAAAGTTGTTTTATAAAATTTTTGCTCATTTTTTTTTGCCTCTAATGTATTAAAAAGTTGAATATATTTTTATTTTCCTTTGGAGTCGACATTAGAATAGTTTTATTCTTGTGTTTCACTCTTTTTTTCATTTTGTAGTTTTATTGATTGTGTGCACAGACCTAACAGACAACTGTCCAAACTTTGGACTCCAAACGATAACTGTTATTCACTCAATACTCGGGAGTTTTGAATCCGTTGTTACAATTGGTGTCTGAATGGTTACTAAGTCGTGAATATCTGCTTCAGATTTTCATTTGTTTTTGCACTGGTTTTACAACTGATAGAAAACTCAGATTACAGTGTAATCCATGAAAAATAAGAATAAATGCAAGAATTGGATGAAAAACGTCGAATAAAAAGAGAATTAAATGGATTTGTTTTCGATTTAATGAAGACTTTTGTTTGGATCCGATTCTTATCCGACATTTATTGCAGATTTGCCTTTCATTTGATTTACCTAATCCTTGAAACAAATTTCGAAACAGTGATCAAAGTAGTGATGAAAACATCAAATCAAGAATACGAACAATGGGTTGAAAAGAAATAAATGCATTAAATAAGTGATATCTCATAAAAATTGTCAAAAAATCCCATTTTCGCGACAGAAACGCAAAAATCCATAAATTTTGACTTCAGTCCAAAGAATCGCAAATTCTGTGAACTTTTCCTTTCCTTTCCGCAGAATTCTCTCTCTTCTAATGTTATATTGATTTTAACTTATATATAGTCAGTCAAACATTATGGGAGAGAGAGAGAGAGAGAGAGAGAGAGAGAGAGAGAGAGAGAGAGAGAGAGAGAGAGAGAGAGAGAGATTTTCTCAAAACTTATATACTTTGAGCAATGGTTTTAAATTGGTGATATTTCAATTTTATAGTTTAATGCTTTGACCAGACATTTAATCTTCTTTAGTGACTGAAGTCGTGTAGAATTAAACATTAAGTCATTGATTAGTTATATATTTGATGATCAATATCCCCAAATGATCCGGATCTTTTACTTTTCATGCTTCCAAATGATGATGGAAACTTTTTTTTGTGTCATGTGTTGGAAAATTCAATTTTCTGTTATTGAATGTATTGAATGTCTCAAACGGACAGCTTATTGGAAAAGATTTCAAAATTGAATTTTGATTATAGATATATCGAAACCGATTATGTAATCATAGCTTTGGTGTAATCTTTCAAACTCTACGAAATTATATTTTGTATTGAAATTCAATTTTTGTGTCGAAAACAATGGAATGTTTTGAAACTTAGATATTATTTGAAACTTAATATTGAATAACACTTTGCAGACCTGTCTCTCATTTGAAGAAAGGTTTAAATAAAGTGATAAATATTTCCCAAGAAACCAATTTTCAGAATAATATATATAATTAAGAAAATAAAACGATCCGTTTTATGGGTCTGTAAAATGATAGGGCTTACCGTTGATGTCTGCTCTCTGGAAATTGTTTTTATGGTCTTTGCCATCAGTTGCGGCGAACTCTTCGAACTCAATAAAGCCGTTAGAGTTCTGGTCGAAGGCGTCAAACGTCGGATAACCGGTAGAGGAGAAGACCAGTTCTTCGCTCACTAATAAAGTCGTTTCCTCCTTATTTGGTTTGATATTCTTCTTGACAATTGTCAACAGTTTGCTGGTGGAGTCGGGAATGGATTTCTCATCAGCGGCGGTATCAGTGGGTCTCTTGAGATCGAAACTACTGAAGGGCGCACTGATTGCCAAACTCAGAGTCATTGATAATATGAGAATCGCATACATTTTGGCTGAAAATGAGCTGCAATTTCACAAACAAATGAAAAAGTGGTTTAAGATTTGAAAGACTAAAGAAATGAGTCTTTTATTAAATATTTGAAGAGTAGAGACAATTCTGGAGACCTCTGCCTCTGATTCAAGGTTTCAAACAAATGAATCGAATTTGAAGTCTTCACACAAATCTCTGTTGAGGTTCAGCTCTGAACAACTACTGCCACTGCAATAATACCAGTGCAGAGAGTAGACTATACCGGTTCACATCCACCAACTAAACTGTAGACTGGTTTCTATAGTTACAGATACTCTTCATTCCAGGATTTTCTTCTTCTTCTGCAGTTTGATAAGAAAATTGGAAATTTTCAATCAATTGTTTTTTGTATTTGAAAACATTTTTTTCATTCGCTTTCATTAGTTTGAGTGAAAAAACTTTCATTTGATTTCTTAATGCATTTGTCTCTCATTTTCTCTTCTGTGGCCTTCATTTGCCAAAACTGGTTGTGATTATCACTGAAATAATACAATTAGTGATGTATTCCTTGAAAAATACTGAGAAAACATTTTATACGCACTATATATATGAGTTGTACTAATATTTATGCAATATTTGTCTTATCTATGGTTTTGCAAGAACAAAGTTTCCATGAGGGATTTTTTATTGGATCTCAAAATCCCCAATCATTAAGAAATAGAGTACTGGTACCATTTCTTGACAATTAATTAACTGATCGTTCTCAGGGTTTAGCGTTTTGCCCACTCATCTTGAAAAGTAATCCTTTTTGTCATCACAAACACTTGAAATGAATAAACTAATGCTCCAGGCCATAATACAAACAATTTGTGAATAATTTATGATTTTTTTCTACAAAATTTCTTATCAAATTGAGCTCAGAATACAGTGAATCCATTCCACAAAATATAATACTTGTATGACATTCATAATAACCCATAAGACCATTAGTGTCAACCAAATCGGTTATCTCTTTCGCTAAAATCAAGTAATCTCTCTCTCTCTCTCTCTCTCTCTCTCTCTCTCTCTCTCTCTCTCTCTCTCTCTCTCTCTTTCTCTTATAATTTCGAAGGCTTCCATAATAATCTTGGCAAACATCAAAAGCCCACTTATTTCAAATATTTCTGATTCGAGAGATGAGTCGATTTCCTACGCTTTTCGTTAACTTCTGCCATATCTCTAAAGATTTGTTTTTATTCATAACTTATATAAACATAGGTTTATGTAATAAAATTAATATTACTTCAAATGGTTTTCAAATTTCTACTCAATTCTAGAAGTTATGGAAATTAATTCATTTCATTTCAAAATTTTATTCCGCCTTTGATTTTGAGATTTTGTGGTTTTGAAGAGCTTTTTATAAACTTATAATTTTGAGGAATAAAAGCTTATAAAAACTTATTTTTCAATTTTCAACTTATTTTATTTGATTTATGAATTAATACCATTCAATGTTTAACTGAGAAAAAGAAGTCAGGGATTAGTTTCTTTGAGATTTGTTCGTGTTTTGAATAATCACTCAATAAGTACTTCAATTAAATCTCTTGAAAAATATAATAGTCTTCTGAAGAGATGCGGAAATTCAAAGACCAAAATAATTAGCAGTATTTGATAGACATATTTAAAGCAATTACTTGACATTTCTGTTGTATTCATTTTACTTTTCTTCCTATTTATGCTCACAATTGTCAGATGAAAATTGAATAAATTCTTTAATTGCACGACAATTGAGAGTAAGGCAAAGATATTTTTCATTTGTTGGCCAACCTTTCTTTGATGTGAAAAACAGTTTCATCAATATCAATTTATTTTCGCCGATTTCAGGCAATATTGTGTCAGTTTATATCAGTTATCGTTATTTTTCGTTATCTCTGATGTCTTTGATTCTCGTCTACAAATCAAGACTTTATTTTTGGAAACGTTTGATAACTTATCTTCACTTTTGGGGAATTGATTCAAATCGACGTCATTTACCATATTTTTGTTGCTCTAATAATCTTGGGAATTGAAAACTTAAATGGTGGGTTTCGCAAGATTAAATAGATAAGTTAAAAGCAAAAGACACACTTTGACTATGAACAAGATTAAATTAACTTGAAATTTTATTTACATGCAAGATATCAGCTAGAAATCTACCCACAGTTTCAGATACTGTTGTTGTCAATTATTTTTCACAAGATAATCAACTCAGACAGAAGACATGATTTCAGAAGTGATAAATAACTCAAATGTATTCATTTGTATGACTTTTGCGAAAAGTGAATCAGTATTTGAAACTCTGAAGTGATTTCATTCATATTTTATGAATCACAAGAAAAAGGTTTGAAAGCTTTGGAAAGCATCTGAAAAGATTTTAGAATCGCCTGGATATGTATTAGTATTCATTGGTGGACATGTATTGATGCATGGTAGTCCGCCCAGACCATTAATGCCCATTATTTTGTTGAGTTCTGCCATTAATTTTGATTTGTATTCACTCTTGTTATTCATACTATCCCTTCAAAAAAGTATGAAAAATTATTTTTTTTATTCTGACCTAAATTTCATATTTCAGACTTACATCAGATTCTTTAAAATTTTATTATAAATTCTGAGCTCATCCTTAGTCTAGGTTTTGGCTAAAACTTAGTTTTAAATTGATTTTTCTCTTGTTTTTCATTTATTTTTAGACAATTTTCTTCTAAACATTAATATTATTTTTATTTCGATTCCTCAGAGATTTGAAGAGAAAATGAGTTTTGTTTCTATGCGTTGATTACATCGGAATTCAAATTAAAAATAATTGTCTTAAAGACTGATTACTTGTCTAAAGATTTTCATTCTTCATAATTGACTTCAGAATTCAGTAATTTTTACTTTTCTATAAATCTGACGATAAAAAAAATCCAAACGAAAAACAATAGTAATTGACTCCAAAAATAGACGACTGAAAGTAAAAGTCAAAGCAAAAAATGATCAGAAAATCTAATGGATTCGTCGTTTTGCCGATCAATCAATTGAAACAAAGTTTGAAATCAATTTAATGCGACGGATGTCAAGCAATGCATCAAAAATCTATTTCACTTTGATTTTGTTTTTTCATCTCTCAAATCATAAATCAGGAAATGTGCAAGATCAGCTCTTCCAAGTAAAGCAATAAAACTGAGCAAATGTTGAAGAAAACTCTGAAAATTCATAACAAATATACAGACTGTAGTATAAATGACTTATAACTGTTACTAGAAGTTACTAGAATCATTAGATGAGATTTAAGCTATTAGCCTAATCCTCTTTGATTGTCCATGGATAATTGCTAAAAGGTTTGGTAAAAATCTCAGACACTTCCGTAAAAGTAATAAAATTCATGGAAACTGTCTTTTTATTGAAAAAACAATTATTGGAAATAAAATTTCTAAAACAATAGCAAAACTGCAAATTTATTGCCGTTTGTCTATCATTGATGGGGAAGGCCTACAATTTCTAGTAATTTATTGCTTCAAACAATATTCCAAACAATTAAACATCAATTTTGAATACTTATTCAAATATCTTGTGTATAAATCATTAATAAATTAATAATAATTGATGCTGGTATTGACTTAATAAACTACCAGCTTGGTGATCTCCTCTTTTGATTGAGTTTGAAGAAGAATAGATTGAGACAGGATGATTTGAAACTGTATTTTCTTCAGTTTTGTATAAAAAGAGTTCAAGTTTTCAAACAAATGTAAAGAATTGAATGAAAAGTTGCTATCAATTGAATGTATTATTTGTGAATTTGTATCCTTAACTCTAATCTTTTGTAAGAAGACAACAATGAAGTAATCCTTCAAATGTGCAGTTATTTGATGTTTTGAGTCAAACCATTTGCATAATACTCTTAAAATCAAATTTGTTTATGACGTGTATTACCCTATTTTCATGCAAAACATGATTTTCAATAATTTTTTCAAATTTTCCTTTCAATTGAAGTTTAGATTCTCATTGAGATATTGGTATTTGCATAGAATATTGAAAACTTGAAAGATCCTATTGTCAGCTCATTAGTGACACCGTTTTTAATAATTGCATCAGTGATTCAATTAAAACAATTTGCAGTATGTTTTGGTATTTCTGCCTTTTTTGGTCTGAAGTTTGAGTTTAATCAATACCCGGATGGGTTTCGCGACTCAAGTTTTTGTATTTTCGCGTTTCATGTCTCAGAAACTGTTATTCAGAGAAGACTCTAAATGAGTGATCAAAACAAAATTTAAATGATTGCAAATAATTTAAGTAATAAAATTGAAAACTAATGGAAACGTAGAATAATTCGTAAACTTTTTATCACTCGATTGCTGTTATTTTCTCATAAAAACTTGAAATGATTTCAATTTGACTGCAGTTTCCTTGAATCTTGACTTTTGTTGGATCGCAGAACTCAATCGTATGACTGGTTATATCATTCTTGCAATTAATAACATCAAAGAGAGAGAGAGAGAGAGAGAGAGAGAGAGAGAGAGAGAGAGAGAGAGAGAGATTTTACATGGAGCTGGATATTTTAAAAATAGATTAATTTAAAATTAACTGAATAATTCAAGTTCTTAGTAAGATGGTACTTGATTGGTAGAAATTCTTTTTATCAAGGCTATTAAATCATTGTGCTCGGATTTGCTGCCTTCTGTCGATAAGCAAATAAAATATTTGAGGTGAAGTTAAAGTGAAAATTGAAACACCAATCAATCTATCAATCAACCATGGTCAATACTCTTTTTATTCCTTAGTTTGAGAACAATCTTTTGTGGTGAGAGCACTGATACTGAAGATTAGGGCAGCTCTGGTTGATCAGCCCTTTTAAGCCAATGATGCTCTATTACATTTTTGATTCTGTATCGTCTCATTGGATCTGGTTGAGTCATTTCAAATAAAAGATCAATTACTGGTTCTCTTGGTTCAAAGTTTAGTTTACTGACCAGATTTTCGGTAATCCATTTGTGAGCACTGGTATTGGGTTTCAATAGTTTTCCAATGAGGGTAAAGCCTAAAGTAATACCTAAGGAGTATATATCACATGCTTTGGTGTCAAACTCTGTCGGCCAAAGATATTGTTGGCCCATAAACTTGAATTTGCGGCCACAGAGTTCGGGAGCCTTAAACAAAGGCGTTCCCCAACGCTCTGTCATCACACTGGGTTCGTTCGGACTGAAAGCCTTAGCTATACCGAAGTCACTTAATTTATATATAAATTGACCCGAACTTCGATTATAGAGAATATTATCGGGTTTGATGTCTAGATGAGTGACATTGTGTTCGTGCAAATAATACAGACCATCGCTGATTTGGCGAAACCAATCGCAGGCGTCCTTTCTCTCAAATCTCTTCCAGCTATGAATAAGACCCGTAAGGCTTCCCTCCATCAAATCCATCAAGATGAACACATATAGGGCGGGAAAATCTGTTTGTCTGTCAGGGAGATAGAGAGCTTCTTCGATGGAAAGTATGTGCGGATGACTCAGTCCTCTCAAGACATTGATTTCAGTTGTCATGTGTTCGACAGCTTTTTTTAAACTCTTGTTGCTTTTGAAACGTCTGATTTCCATAATTTTGCATGCTAGTTCTCTGCCCTTATGAATTACTTTCCATACTTCAGCGAAAGCACCGGAACCTAATTGTCCAATGAACTGATAACCCATATTTTGCAACTCTTGCATCTCCACAGTCCAGGGGGCAGACATATTAAGTTTGTCAAAATTTGTGATGTGCTGTTCGTAAGGGGCTGGTCCAAAAAGTCGACTGCCAGCAGTATCCCTACCATAAGGGGCTGCATCTTCTGATTGTCCGAATAATCCTCTCACTCTTTGATAAGCACCGGTTGCGCTCAGTTTGCCCGATATATAACGTCGCGAGTCTTCGCTCTGTAAGACAGGTTCAGCATAGGGTCTACTCATCCACAATGGGTTCTCTTTGCTGTCGTAATAGATCTCATCGTTTTCAGCATTATCTGTAAATCCTGAATCAGTTCGAGTTCTTTCATCAAATGTTTTGATTGGCAGTGAATACTCATCAGGGTACTCACCTGTGTCGTAAAAGAGGTCATCATGCTCATCTTCGAGAAATCCTGATTCAGATCGAGGTCTATCCAGTGTTTTGTTTGGTAGTTCCGAATATTCACGAGTATCGTAGGAGTCCTCATCGGAATACTCATCAGGGTACTCACTGGTGTCATAAAAGAGGTCCTCATGCTCATCTTCAAGGAATCCTGATTCAGTTCGAGGTTTATTCATTGGTTTGATTGATCCCGAATCAATAGAGTAGCGAAACTCAACCGATATTTTAGATAACAATCGATTTGTTTTGAATTTAAAATTTTTATTTCTCAAAGAATTGTCAAAAAGTTGAAATAATATGTATTTTCTACCATTTGAGACCAATTTAGAAATATTTGATTTATGAACAAGGTGAATTAGATTTATTCTCATTTCATCTATATTTACAAATATTGTTTTTTGATGCGAGTAAAGACATTTGTTAAATGAACATGATAAGTTTTAAAATTTTTGAATTCAAAAGAATATATTGAAGCAGAAGAATTTAAACTAGTTACTTTTAAGTTTCAGTAAAGTTTAATATTATTGTTCCGGTAGTTCTTCTTCTGAATCCATACCATCCTCTGCCTTATGGTATTGCCTTTCAGTGGCAACGAAATAATCTTCGAAGAAGTGATACAGATATTCAAAAGTTGGCCGATTGTCGGCCACTTCATCCCAACACTTAAGCATTATATCATAGTAAGAGTCGGGACACTCTACACCAATTGGTTTGGGCAGACGGTACTTGTGTTGCGAGACCTGTTCCAAGACTTCGCGATTTTGCATTCCTTAGAAATTCAAATAAAATATCAAAATAATTATTCCAAGTATTGAATGCTTTTCTATTTCGCAATTCATCGACAAATTGTTTGCATCACTACCGGTGCCGACAAAATGTCGAATAAATGCAAAATGAACTTGGCTCAGCTTTGATGTTCAGACCTGCATAGGGCACCTGGCCAAATGTGATCACTTCATAGAGAAGCACACCATAAGACCAGACATCAGATTTAGTTGAAAATTTTCCGTAAAGAGCCGCCTCGGGTGCAGTCCATTTGATTGGGAATTTGGCGCCCTGTCGGGCCTGGTATTCTTCCTCCTCGATAATCCTGGCCAAACCAAAATCTGCTACTTTGACCTCATTGTTATCACCGACTAATATATTACGTGCGGCCAAATCCCTGTGCACTAACTTAATTGATTCCAAATAACTCATACCACTGGCCACTTGAGCGCACATATCTATCAAATCCGGTAATTTAAGAGCCTTTCCTTCGGGGCTTTCTCTAAGGTAGTCAATAAGTGCTCCTTTTCTGACAAACTCTGTCACTATGAGTAAGGGTTCTCCTCGAGAGCACACACCATATAGTTTGACCAGTTTATCGTGTCTGCACCGACGCATTATCACCGCTTCTTTAAGGAAAGCCTGGGGTGACATTGTGCCAGCTTTGAGCCTCTTGATGGCTACCTCTGCCTGACCCAAGAATGTGCCGTAGAAAACAGTACCAAAGTTGCCACTCCCCAACCTCTTGGTCATTTTGAGGTCTTTCCTATCTATTTCATCGCTCCTACCAGGCGGTAGAATTCCAGGTTTTGGCTTCGGACAGGCCTGCCGTAAGGCCTGGCAGAGACCACCCGGATGTGTACTATAGAACTGTACGATATCTTGTAAGTATTTAAACTCCCGGTTAGCCATAGTATAGGCTCCGTTCGGCATCTCTTTGATTTGATAGTGTTTAACACTGTGTCGGTTAACATTGATTTGATCCAAGTCTCGAATGGACAGCGCATACGATTCTGTGCCACAAAATATCTTTTTAATCAATTGTTTTAAATTATTATTTGTGTTTGTTTTGTGTCTAATAAATGACTCTTCAAAGGGATGTCAAAGGGATGTGTTTCTCAAATAATTCAATTATTTATAGCAATTAATTGAAGAGAAGTCACTCACAGACCAAATGCTTTTGAACTAATTATTAATATATTTTGAGCTTTAGTTCACTAAATCAAAACATTATTTGATGACCTCATCTATCAACTCATTAATTGAAATAAATCTCAACTTATCTGTCCCAATTGACTTTATAATCGTCATTTGACCATGAAACAAATTCTTTTGTCACTCTTATTTACTTTGTTGCGACAATCAATTACTAATCAATGAAAGAATAAGTTATCTCATCTTATAAAGTGATAAATGTTATTAAAACTAATTTTCAATTCAAATATGTTTGTCCTCAGCCTGTGTTTGGTTTCATTACATTTATGAATACTCTTTGGACTTTCAAAAGATTTGAATCAAAAATTGCAAATATATTCAAATTCATACTCAATGTATTGGGAGTGTTGTGTTCACTGAGTCTTATGAGAAAAGTGCCGACCAGGTACTCGCCATATAGAAGAAGTTTTTCGGCGGCGCGCCTCCCAATGCAACCATAATACCAGCTGTTTATTAACCAAGACAATTATAATCAGTTAAATGCTTTCATTTGATTCAAACAATAAGTTTTGATAAAATTAATCAAAATATAGGAAATGCTTTGAGAGGTAAAGGATTGGTTTCATTGATAATCAGTGGTTTGTAAATATTTTCTCAATGGGAGACCCGACTCAACATATTTCTGATGGAGTTTTCAAAATATTTTCTTAACACTTGTCATAACCTAAGAGACCACAACTGAGTGATTAAATAACTTTTTCGATATAAAGATAACAAAACAAATCATTGGTTATAAACAAATGGATTAAATTAAATCAATTCAATGCAAATCATTTGAGTCAAGGAAAATAACTGCTATCCCTTCAAAGTTGTGATAAATGTGAAGCCTATCCTTCGCTTTTACGCCTTTGATTAAAGATTTCGTAATTTTAATGAAAAGCAAAGTCCTTTAAAAAGTACTACATTTCAAACTATTCGAGCAAAATAATCGTCTTGTCATCCTAGCGCTTAGGCGGCAATTAGCAAGCTTATTCAATCCATTAATATTCAAAGAACTTTTGTTTGACATTTGTTAAGATAGAACTCAAATGATTCAGTTTTCGATATAAGGGTTGACTTTGAAAACGTCATTACATCTAACGAATAGTCAAAGCACTCACTCTTCAGATTCAATGGCAGTCGTTCCGACATAATTGGCAGGAATGTACCCAATCTCTCCCGTTTCGACCCGTTTGACAGTCCACCAGTCCGGGTCACTTTTTTCCACCACTTCTAATTTTTCGCCTTTCCTGAAACTTAAGTCCCCAGTGTTCTGTGCTTTATAGGCATACATTGCAATCACAATATTGTCGTTGGAGTCAACACCACTGATTGAAGGTAGAGGTTGTTGATGTCCTTTTGCTGATGTTGGCGGTTGTGGTGGCTGTCCATTCTGCACAAGTTTAATGATTTGTATCCGTTGTTCTTCAGATAGGTTTCCATTTTGAGGCTTTGGTAGAGGGTTTGACTTAAATCTGGTCAAAGTTGTCGGATTCTTTGCATTCTTGGCACTCAATTCAGACAATTGTCTTTCCAACTCTTTTGTGGCGTCTTTAGTAGGTTTGGTGTCTTTAGGTTTCTTGGGTTTCACTGCTTTATTGCCCATTATTTTTATGTTAAACTGAATAAATATACGCTTTGACTATAACATACCATAACTGGATTGAAGTGGAAGAGTGTATCGCAATTCTGTGCTTTCAATAACGAGAGCCCGGATGTGAGCAAATCCGTTGCGATAATACGTTTTGACTATTTCTCCAAAAGTGTCATTTCCTTGACTTTTATGTCATAATTTATACATATTTTCAGTTATTTGTTTCAAACACTGATTACAAATGAAAGGCAAAAAACAACTGAATTATTGCAGATATCAAGTCTGTGGTCCAGAGTCTGGTTTTAGTCTGATTTGGTTCTCAACTCAATAATCTTTCGATCGATTCATCCGATCGGCGGCTCTCAGTACTAGTTTTAGGAAAAACTTGAAACTGATTTTTAATTCAATTTTCACTAAAAAAATAAAGAGTAAAATAATTGTCAGTTGAGAAATAATAGTCAAAACCTGATATTTTCAAATATTTGAATTTATATTTCATCTTTTTGGAAGTTTTAATTGAATTTTCATTTGCTTTTCCTATAATTTAAACCCAATTTTGTATTTTCTTATCATTCGTTCGATTCTTTTCTATATTTAATTAGGTTTTAAACTTGAAATTCATGGATGAAATGACATTTGAAAACCCGATCACTTGAAAAAGAATTCACAAGATTAGTATCGATATCGAAAATCATTATCTAAATTATCTAACTTAATGTTAAACGGAGTTTTCCGATAATTATTACTAAATAACATTTATGCAATCAATTTGTGGTTCGTTAGGCCTTGAATTATAAGATTGAATGACTTTGGATTTGTGCAAGGCAATCTGAAAAATCAATGATTAGATTTTGTTATGTATTTTCTATAATATCATATTTTTGAAGTATTAATCACTGAAGAGAATAATCGATTTAAAATTTTATTTTTATTTTGGTTTTGAAATTGATTTAAATATTATTCTAATAATTGATTTGAATTTTTCTAACACTCTTTGGGCTGTCCTTTGAAAACCACTTCATGGTTGTGTTTTTGTTTGTTTTTCTTATTCTCTTGATAATATGAAAAACCAATTAAATTAATTAAAAATTCTTTGCAAACAAAATTTAGCCGAAACTCAATTAGTTTTCAGTCTTTCGGTATGAGATTTGTTAGTGTTTTGCAAGAGTTTAATGAATTGAATTAAATTTATTTGAGTTATACTTCTCTTCCAATTAAACTCATCGAAATTGAACTGATTTTTGAGTCATTTCTTCAGTTATTGTGAAAATTCAACGAATTAAGAGCTTAAATAATCTATTTAATGTTAAATTCAATATTGAAAACTTGTAATTTACAAGATCACATTTACCATAACTAATTGTAATTATTGACTGCGCTGAGCAAACTGAATCAAGGCAAAATAGCATCGCTTGTAATAAGTCTAATGATAGCCAGAACAGTTAAAACAAACTATTGTTAATGAGGCTAAAAAATAGAGCAAATTGCCTATTGATGTCACCTTGACCACACCAAATAATAATAAATCAGAACATAAATGAAAATACGATCTAGAAACAATTTAATGATCCCTCCTATGGGGGGTCTATGAAAATATTTCGTTATTTCGTTTATCAAACGAATCTTTTACCCGTCGGGGAACCACTGGCGGACAGTTATATTTTGACTGAAATGTTGTGTTAGAAATATTACATCTTGATCCATTTATAACATTAAGCGGAAAAATATTTCAGTTAAAATTTTGGATGTTTAACATCGATAGCAAAAAGATTTGGAACTTGATAACTTTTGTTTGAATGTCGGCATTCGTTGTAATTATTGAAATTTCAATATTTGGTTATCGCTATAAATCCTTTTAGACAAATGTCTTCGTGTTTTTGATTTTGTTCTCATGTAATGACATTCACATCAAAATTCAATATAAACTTGAATTCAAAGTTATGTCGGATTAGAAAATACTATCGGTTTTGTATCGATTGGAAAAATATATATCGTGATTGTATTTAGTCTTTTTGAAGGCTTAATCAAATGGTTTTATTCCAAAAGAATCTTTTGATCTTTGAAGACATGAGAAACTGGCAAAAAGTTGTGAAAAACAAAAGACAAAATGATTTTTACTTCAAATATAAATTGAAATTCTTATCTATTGAGCCATAAAATAGATAATAACGTTGATTTGTTCGCTAATAAATCGATAAGTTATCTATTTTAACAAGATTATATTGAATTCACGTGATAAACGGTAATGAATTTTTCATAATTTTCCGTCAATTCTATCCTATAATATCTCATAACTTTGAATTAAACCTTTAATAAAAGTGTTATGATTTGATTTTACACTTTCTAATCAATTTTATTCAATAAATCGTTGATATAATTGTCCTTGATCACTGATCAATGAGCAACTTTCAAAATATCTAAAGGGCTTTCTCCTGACTGTCCCATTATTTCTGAAGGAATTTCAATCATAAAAACTGATTTTCCTCAAAGTTTTCAATTACGGAACCGTTAATCAAAGTCTCGTGATATGAGGGTTGTCCTCATCAACAATACCTATAATTTCAATGATATAATGTCAATGCAATCATTATTTTCGAATTTATATTCAAATTAGACTTGATTATTATAATTTTAATAACCATTGTATCTATGAAAACAAGTGCATTGACATCGCATTTAATTTTACTTTTATAGACAACCAATTGACGCAATCAAGTGCTTAGATATCAACCACAGAATCAAAAGAGTAATAAAGATTCGTTGTCCCAAAGTGCAAGTGAAGGGAAAGGTCATTGGATTGTTTTTTTATTTTTAAAATTATCTTTGAAGTATTTTGACTTGATTTGTATGAACTCATCTTTATTTGATTTATCAAATCTATTAAAGTTTCGAACAAATTATCTAAAGTTTTCGTTGAAAATATGAATTATCTTTCCTTTGCTTAACATTTAGTTACGAAAATTTTTATGTGTTTTACAGAATGTTATCTAAATTAATATTTTGAGATTTCAATAGAGAAACGGCTGAAATAATCTTGATTTCAGAAAAGTTTGTCGACTCAATTGCAGATTAGATTAGATGTGAGGTTATTCTCATTTCAACTGACAAATGAAAGGACATCTTAGAGTTCAAATCAATTATTAAATAAGAATTAGGAAATTTGAATATTTTATTCAATTATTTCTTTTATACGACTGTTTTATTTGTATTTAGTTTAAAATTTATTGATTAAAAACTATCGGTATTTGAAATTTTGCTGAACTTAAACAATGGGTTATTTTATTTCCTCCAAAAAAATAATGGAAAGTCTAATGGTTTCACGCATTTAATTCAATTTGAATTATCTGTTAATTGAAAGACTGGTTATTTTGTGAGAAAGAAATTCAAAACCTTTATTGATATAACACTTTAAAAATAATAATCAAATTTTAGGACAAATTTATTGGAATTTTTCCCAAATATTCGCACATTTTTTCCTTTTATCTCATTTGGAAATTATTCAAAATTTTGTTCAAACGTTCGATTAATTGATAAAAGAGCGCAAAATTGATTTGAATGATGGGTGGGATTCGAGAAATATTTAATTGCTAGTTTGAATATTTGCTGTCGAAAATTCTCGACTATATTTGAAGCCAACATTTTTTGTTTGTTGAGCTTTTGGAGTGATTAACGGGTTTCACATCGCGATTAAAATCAAGATTTGTATTAAACCTAATATTCAACGTAAAACATATTTTGTCAATAATTTCAGCCAAAGATTTGATAGAAGTCTAAAATTCTTGAAAATAAACCCAAAAGAAAAACATAATAATTTAAAAGTCAAAAATTGATACTCAAATGTAATCGCAATAATAAGCTTTAGTAGATTTCAAAAACAAAAGAGCCCGGATCTAAATTGTCACGCCTTAATAACCACTAGTCAAAAATATAATTTATAATCAATGTGTTATTTTTCAGAGGTTTTTCAGTTAATGATCCAAAATTTTGGACCTGAATAGTCATTAAAAACTTGTTATTTAAAGCACAGGAAATTCTACTTCTTTGCCTTGAGTATTTTAGAGTTGAAATTAATTATGGTAATTAATTTTAATTAAGAGACAAATTACTTGAGTTTTGATTTAATGGTAAAATTTTTGTTGTTTTGATGGTATTTTTCGGTTGAATTTGGGCCTCCCTTTCCAAGATTAACAAAGATGTGATGGTTTATGGCGGCAATTGATTGCAATTATAATCAAAGGGAAAGGTGTTTAACGCGAAATGAAAACTCGTTGAGAATTTTCAACAGATTTTATTATTTTTGTTGCAGTATTTGATAACTGAAAAGTCACTCAAATATTAATATTATAGAAATAAGACCTTCGTTACTAAAAATAAATTTCAGACATTTTAAAACTTATTTTTAATGGTTTAAAATTTGTTTTCATTTTTTGTTAAATAAAATTCTCGTTCTATGACATCAAGAAATCTATGCTAAATATCAAGAATATAAAAAAACTATATATATATTTGTATATATAATTGCAATTTTTTGTTATACTCTATCAAATTGATGTTATGTTAAGTCATGAGCGATGATTTACAACCCAATCATTTTGTATTTAAATTGATCGGAGTATTGGTTTTTTGTGACAATTATTAATTTATTTTGATATCAAATAAATCTTTTTTTCTATCAAAATGTTTGGATTAAAGCTTCAAATACTGACCTTAAAGTCGTTCAAACTCATTAAGGTATATGAATGGACTTATATATGTTCTTTGAAAATATATAACATTTACAGCATCTCTTTCTCTGGCTGAAAATTGGACAAGATGATAAAGATATTCAAACAACTTTTAAAAAGTTTTAAAATTTATTTTAAAATCATTTATTAGTCATTTGATATGTTTTATAAATTGACGAAAGTTTAAAACCACGTCTTGAATAACAAAAAGGTGTTTTCGGTGTGAAAGAGATAATTTCCACTTCTCAAGAATAAATAATAAGTTTTAAATTTGACCTTAAATATAACAAAATAGAGAAATATTTTGGTGAAAATCCCCGTAATATTTTTTTACAAGTTAACTGTTATCTTCATAGGAATAACGTTTAAAACCATATCCTTATAATAATGTCTATCAAATTGAGGGATCAGTTGCAAGATTATTATGTATTATGTATAATGAAAACACTTGTACTCATCACTTATCTTAAGTAACTTCAAATGTTTTTCTTCTGAAAAATTTATTAATAATTGAATGTTAAGTATTCGTTAGGATTACATAAGACGTCAAAAATAACTTCTATTTTGCAATTATTGGACTTTTTCTCAATTGATTTGATGTTCACTTCTATTGTTATCGGTTTGATAATGATATGAAAAACCCATTACAAACTTGATTAGAATAATTTAATTCATTGTTCTTTTTGTTGATGAATTGTACCGAGTACAAGTATGAAGTAATCAGTTATAGAATATTATTATCATGTTACCTTGGCTTTGAAAATTCACAATTTATAAGTTATAATTATAACTTCAATAGTTAATTTTACAAGTTTGATGAAGATGACCAGGCTGTTTCATTTTGTAATGTGATGAATGTTTAGATTTGCTTGTTGTTTTAGTTCTCAATTACATTCTACTGAAGCCATTAATCAAAAACTAACTTGATTGTTTCCTTCAATTGTCAAGTGGATTATGAATATAATTTCCTTATAATTCAATTACTGAATGATTTGCAGGTTTTTCTCACATGGAATCAAATTAATGGATTTGCAACGGAATCGCAAACATTTATTTCATTTACTGATTTGTTTAAGTTTATAAAAAATGTTTATTAAATAAATAAATACAAGAAACGAATTTATTTTTACATATTTGCCACTGTTTTCAAAAATAAATAATAAATCATAAAAGAGATAAACAAAACAATCAATTATTTGAATGTAAGGAATGTTAATATTTTAAGAACAGGTTATTATTATTATTGATATTTTTGCGTAAATCCTGAGAAATGATTGATTTTTCTAATCAAATGTTTGTCCTTCTCTTTGAAAACAATGAAGAATGAAAAATTGTGAGAAATCTGTGAATCTTCAAAACAGTAGCCAAGGACAAAGATCAAATCAAAACTTCCAATTTTTTTTACCTGAAATTTATTTAGGAACCATGTTGATATATGATCTAGAATAATTTACAATCAGGAAGAAGTGGCTTTTAAAAGTACCAGAATGATTTATTGGATTGGACCAAGATTGTTTCAGAGAGATATATTGCAAGGAATTAAAGCAAGTACATTGGTAAATCAAGTGTATCTGTAATATAGAGGTGCAGTTATTTCAAACATGAGCAAAAAAGAATTTAGCATGTTAGTCTAAGAAGATGACAAAACTAAAAAAATGTTGATAGGTTAATAAAATTTAATTAATAAAACAAATAAGATTTAGATCAGAATTTATTAGAATGGTCATGGTCGATATTTTAATAATCAATTATTCAAACTCTTAGCCCGGATTACAAGTTAAAAGTTAATTAAAATGTTTGAATGAATTTATGAATAAATGGTTTAAAACCTTAAATATTTGATTCAATTAAACATTTATTACATTAAAATGTATTCAATTTCTAATTCGATTTTCACGACTAAACTCTACGGACTTTTCGTTATTGAAAATTAAATTAGTGGAGCGCCTCCGGCACTGGTAACGAGTGCTCATTCGTTAGCTCTTTAGGGGAAAGTAGTTATCACATATTTGACTACCAGTCAGAACAAGTATTACATAAACAGTTTGAATGTCATTCGTATGGCAGAGCCCTTAAGTGTCTGACAACTAAAGAATTTCTCGATTCTATACTTAAATATATATTCAAATAATATTTGAATGCTTTCAGAAATTCTTATTAAACTTAAGAGAAAACTTCTTTTTCTTAATTCACTTTTTATAGACGTTTTGTATAAATATAATATAAGGTATAAAAAGTCTATTACTATGAGAACTAATGATCAGATCAATCGACTGACTCTTTCCACTCCTATCTTATTAGACTTCAAGTGATGTGAAAAGTTTTTTCTTTTCTTTCCATCATTTGATTAGAATCTGTGCATTCATTTGGAATGTCTTACAAATTGACTTCAAAGTAAACATTTCGACGATTTCTTATTTTTTTTGTCTTCAAGTCATTACTTGTTTGTCGGACAGACAGCTAACTAAAGCTCTGTCCTCTTTTATATTGTTTACTCGTTTTTATAAGAAGTGTTTTGAAGTTTATTTGCGATAAGTTTTTCGACAACTCTGGTCTCATCATAACCACAATGGAGTTGAAATCTTACCGACCAAACAATGGAACCACTGAAGACATGGCAGTGGATTTGGCACAACTGCCCCAGAAAAAAGATATTAAGACCAAGATATCATTTGCAAACCAGCCGGTCGTCAAATTGACTGATGTGTCGATCGGTTTTTATAAGAAAACTGTTTTTGAAGGACTGAATATTTGTGTTCCAAACGGAAAAATTTATGCAATACTGGGGCCTAAAAAATGTGGAAAAACTCTAATCCTTCAGTGCATTGCGGGTCTCATCAAACCTGTGAAGGGAGAGGTGACAGTATTGGACAGATGTCCTCGATTTTCTTCAGCAGTTGGTTATATGCCTCAAGAGATATCACTTCTCGATGAGTTGACAGTCGAAGAAACTATGAAATATTTCGGCCAATTATATGATGTGCCACAAGAGCTGATTTGGAATAAAATTGAATATTTGCTCGACTCAATAGCTACGACTCGCAAGAGTACTCTAATCAGGTGTCTCTCTAATAATGATAAAATGGTAGTGTCGTTGGCCATTACAGTCTTACATTCGCCTAAAATTTTGATTCTGGATGAGCCCACCCTATACTGCGATCCATTGCTCAAAAAATCGATTTGGAAGCAACTGAGAGGTCTGTGCGCTATTGAAAACGTCACAATAATTTTGAGCACAAACCATATCGAAGAGGCCAAATACTCAGACATTGTCGGCTTCATAAGGAATGGTACTCTCAAAGAAGAAGAACTGCCACAACATATGTCGAAGCAATTATCATTCAACTCAGCGGAAGACATATTTATGAATCTCTTCGTTCAGAAGGAGAAGATAGAAATGTCTCCCGATTTAAGTCAATACAATCGAAATGAAAATAACAACAAAATAACGATTAATAATAGCATTGGTTTCGATGAAATCAGTTTATCGCCAAATGTTAAGACAAATAACAGATTCAACACTTCATTCACAGAACGCATATCAGCCCTCTATTACAAGAACGTGAAAGGACAACTTAGGAACATTCCAATTCTTCTATTCCAGTTGCTATTCCCAGCGTTGGCCATTGCCATGTTCTGTGCGTGTATTGGACACAGTCCTTACGAAATACCTGTCGGTGTCTATAATCCGGACAGACCTTCGTTTGTGAGCGATATGATTATCAAAAGTTTTAATCCGAAGACAATTCAATTAAGACATTACGACACTTTCGAGTCCGCATACGAAGGGGTCCGACAGCATGATGTCTGGGCAATATTGGTTTTCCCGCACAATTATACTCGATCAATGCTCCAGAAGTCTTTGCAGGTGAGCCTCAAGTTTGACGTCATTTCAATTACATTAAGATATTTATCTCCAAAACCTTTTTATGAAATTTCTATTTTTAGCGCTGAATGACATTCGTATCAATGTTTTACTTTAACCTGCAAAGTTTGATATAATTTTTTGAGCCATCAATCAATTTGACGCTTAAAGTAATTCAGAGCTTTTGCTTTTAATATGTGATTTCACACAAATATTTTTGGGAAAAACGTCTCAAAATTGATTGATTTCTATTCAAAAGAGAATTTATTTTTAGAGTTTAATACCTATTAATAAATTTTAATCTAATTAAAAGAATTGCTTTTAAATTATCACCTTTTTTATGATTTCACTACATTTTGAAAACTTTGATATAAAATCGTTTTGTTTTCAAGACTTTAATTAAGTGATGAATGTTCTAGAATGTTTTGTGAAAATTGCAGGTATTTCGTTAAAAAGATAGATATCTGGCAAACATTTCAATTAAAATGTCCTCAAAAGTCGTTTTCAGATTATAATTTCAACGATTTATAACCGAAATTATTGAAATGCATTCTGTTTTGTATCGAATGTGAAAAAAAAAATTCAAACGACTATAATAACAATAATAACAATAATTTTTTATTGGGTTATTATATAGCCTTAATTACGATCAGGGATAAATATGCCTAAAATATGGTCCCAGTTAAAAGGATGAGGAAGTGTGTGGTCAATATAGTGACTGACATAACAGAATCTAACCAAAAGTTTTGTTTTGTTAACATAGTTCTCTTGATCAGTGATGCTCAAGATTTACTCTCTCTAAAGATTTTAATGTTTATTTAGGTCACAATTTTGGTGACATTTCCTTTTCAATAATGAACTTGACCATCCTTATTTCGGTGACATATTTATTTATTTTAAACTATCATGCATATTTTATATAACTGTATTTGTTTGGACCCTCTCTCTGGTCATCTCCGTCTATAAAACGATTTTAAAACGATAAACAGTTTTATTCATTAGTTATTATGATTGAAATGTGACTCAAAAGCGAAAGAATGTCAATGAGTTTGAATAAGTTTTGACTAACGTACCATGGTTTCATTTATGTTTCAACCTTAATGATAATTATTTCTGTCATTAATTGCAGATATAATGAAATTATTCCAAAAATAAAA
Organism: Edwardzetes edwardsi; assembly: GCA_034693445.1. NCBI lineage: Eukaryota > Metazoa > Arthropoda > Arachnida > Sarcoptiformes > Ceratozetidae > Edwardzetes > Edwardzetes edwardsi. Next base: position 9,203 of record JAQFXL010000134.1, on the reverse strand, counting down.
CTTTTAATAAAGTCTTTTTAAATGATTTTTAATAATCGATTTGTAACGGATGGTCCTTACAGGTCGTTATTCCCTATATTCTATTATATCATTATTCTGTTAATTTCTAATTTCCTTTCGTTCATAAATAATATAAACCTAAATGCTTTAGTCTTAGGACAACCCAGACGTCATTACTAGACCTGGGGTGATAAGGTATATAAGGATGAGTGCGTGCGATTAACGCCCACTTGTGATTTAGGACTCAAGTCAGACAGTTGACTTCCCTTGACTTATGTTTTAGTCAAACCTATTTTGTAAATCCCTTTGTATCAACCATATAAGTGTTCTTTAATAAATCGAATTAAATAATTCGTCGTGTGTTCACTTATTTCGGTTATCGGCAACTGGGTCGTGTCAATAGGAGGGAAGACTGTCTAACCTATTCTGGTAAATCCCTTTGTGTCAATCGGTCAAGTGGTCGTTGGTAAATCGAATTCAACTAATTCGTCGTGAGACCACTTCTCGCGGTTACCGACAATTGGGTCGTGTATAATAGGAAAGACAAGACTGTCAAGCCGTTGGCCAAGTATAGTAAGCCCAACGAGAAGCCGTCGGCCCTGAACAGTAAGCCCGACGAGGAGCCAGGGATCAATCACTGACACCAATCGAATCGCCATCTGACTACAGGAAACCCCCAGACGGCTAATCGGCGTAAAGGCGTCGGCAAGACTGCGAACTTGCATAAAAAGCGCAGGTCAAGTAAGTAAGCAAAAGGTCTGTGGAAACCGAGGTTGAGTAGCGCAAGCCGTCATTAGCGCAACCCCGAGTCAATTCCAGATCCAACCCTTACAGATTTGAAATTAAAATATCATTTTTGGCTTTCAGTTTGTGTTAGATTTTGAACTTCATTTCGGTTAAGGAGTTCTCAAATAGAGGAAAGTTGTTGCTTATCTGCATAATTGATCGAGTTCAAAAAATCAAGAATTGCATTTTGCTGTGAAATAGAGTTAATGAAAATTTAATAGGAATTTCAATATTTATTGAATAAGTTTTATAATAAGATCTGCGACTCATTAGAGCTGAGAGTCTGACTTAATTAGGAAAAAAGGGTCAGGCAATCAGTCATCGTTTAAATGTGTCTTAAGGGCTATTATCACAAAATTGATCAAAATGTTTGTCAAAAGCAAAATATTTGTTTCTCATTATTATTTAAATCAATAAAAACACTGATTAATAGCTGAGGAAATCAAAATTTGATTGATATCTTTTGAATAGAATAGTTGAACCTAATCAATTTGAATTTTAACCTTGCTCAACTTTGAATGATCTGATTTTCATGTTTACCAAACTTGAAATGTGTTCGATATGTTTGATAACAAAAAAAAATGATTTCATTTTAGATACAAATCTTATTGTTATTGAATTTTGAATGAAATTTGATTTTTAATATTTAATGTCTTTGATAGGGCTGTGAAACACCTGAGGAAACAGAACTGGACGTTGAAGACGAAACCGTCGAAGAATCTGTTGTTCACACTATGAATGTCTTCAACGAAACCATTAAGAGTTCAAACGATTCTTATGACGATAAATATAACTCAACGGAATTGGAGAGAGAGGAGGAGGTGGAGGCGGAAGACAGCAAAAAGGCAAACAATGATCTGCCGACTGAAGACAAGCCATTCGATAGCGACGATTACGAGGCGTTCGATGAACCGAAACCAAAACTGTTCACAACTATTGATCTATATATGGATAATACAAATCTATTAATAAGTGGTGCCATTAAAGCACAGGTAATACAGGCGCTCAAAAAAGCTAAAAACAGATCTGCGGACATGAATTCTGGCAGCCCTTATGCTCCGCCACTTCAGATAATTGATCCAAACGTTTATGGCTCGACAGAAGTGGAAATGTCTGAGTTTATAACACCCGGTATTGTAATCTCAATCGTATTTCTGTCGTCACTACTGTTTCCCGGATTGACTATAATTAAGGAGCGAAGAGAGAGACAGTTAGAGCGCTCCACTATAGCCGGGGTTAAGTCCTGTGAGATAATTATCGCTCACTTAATGATACACATCGTTATACTTATAGCTCAGATCAGTTTCATATTATTTATCACTTTTGTTGTCTTTAATTTACCACTCATTGGATCCATTTATTTGGTGTTCGCACTCATATTCATTCAGGGTTTGAATGGACTGGTGTTTAGTATATTGATCGCCGCCTTCTGTCGCAATGAGATACAGGCGCTAATTATATGGTTAATCACTTTTTCCATTGTTATTATTCTCGGCGGAACTTTTTGGCCCATTGAGTGTATGCCCAGAATAGCGATTTTTATCAGTCAATTCCTTCCCCAATCCATAGCCGGTAATGGCTTGCGATCTATTCTGTCCAGAGGCTGGGATTTGTCTTATTTTACAGTGCAGTTGAGTTTTATAGTGCCCACCATTTGGATCCTTTTCATATTCATTATCTCAAATCTTATGTTTAGAATCAGAAAATAATTTTCAGGGATTTGTCCCAAAAATCACTTTTGTTTTGATGATTGCATTCGTTATTTGTATCTAATTTTCAAATTGAATTAAATTTCAAATATTTATTTTTCTTTTATTTCATTGCAATTATGTTTTTAGCGCCTAAAACACAAAACAAATAATTATTCCTTTAATTCAAATCAAACTTGACTTACATTTTATGCTAATAACACGATTCTCCTAAAATATAAACTTAGAAAAATACAAATCATACGATGATATTCTTATATAATGACTTTGTAAGCTCTGTAGATTTTTGTTCTTGTTAATATTTTATTAGTTTTCAGTGTTTGTTCGATATAAACTTACTCATAATTAATAAATTAATAATTTTCTAGTTTTAGGCAATTCATTAGCATTTTAATGTGTTTTTGTCTTAATATGAAAAATGAGAATGAATTTGCCAAGATTAGTTATGTTTTGTTTTATCATTCGTTTTTGTTTTTGATAGTTAAGTTTTCTTTTAGATTTATGTTTTTTTGTAAGACTGATATAATTGTGTAAACAATTTTGAAATTAAAATTAATTTTGATTTTTATTGCAAAATATATTCATTTAATTATTCTGTTCTCATGTTTAGTCACTGAACGCAAGTTTTCTCGTATTTATTTGATTCGTAATTAAGGAATTCTGTGCTGTGCTAACGATAGCACCCAGGGGTGGGTGTGTCTCTCATTCATTTGAATATTTTATCTAATTCATTTAGCTCTCAGGTGATCTCAAACTTTCCTTGTTTAGAACAAGTTGCAAATTAGAATATTTTGCCTGAAAGTGTATGACTTATCTAGTGCAGCTTCATTTATAATCTTGATTAAAATCATTTGTTTAGTAGTTGCTGGAGGAGTGTTACGATTGAATAGATTAAAAATCAATTAAAACAAAGTTTTAATTAACAGAAACCTATCATTAATTTAGCGATTAATCAAATCTATTTGTCAATACTATTATTAAATTTTGAATAATACAAATTGTACTTGAATAAACGAGCTGTGAGTTGATGATAAGTGCTCTTCCATTAACTTAATGAATATTGATTCAAGGCAAATTTGAATTTGAAGATTTATAAGTTATTTTAGTGTAAATAATTTTAATTAATAATGAGTTTTATTAGACACGAAAGGGTTTCAAATATTTGGTTTCTCAAAAACTAATCATTAAAATCAATTCAATGATTAGTTCAATGAATTCGAGAAATTTACGGATCTTTTCTCAATTCAATGATTTTTATTATTTTTCAGTCGTTTTCAATAATTATTTGTTTTGAAGTGAATTAAGAGAAAGAAAACAATTTCAGTATTTTGTTAATCAAAGCAATTAATATCTGAGACTCGACTCTATCTTTTGTGTCATTGCTTTTTGTGGCCTTCAATTCACAAGTATTTCTTCAAACCATTTAGTGTTTGGTTAAACAAATTGAGAATAAATAACAATTTTTAAAACATTTGCTCAAAAACTTGATTATTTTACTTGATAAATTGAATATTTAACACTTGAGCCACACTATAAGGAAATATTTAACTATAGTTACAAGTTCAAATTAATTCGAATTCAATTTGAATTGAGTTTAAAAAACTTTTATTGCATCCGAATAATCATTTTGGATATGTATCTCAACTTTCTTTCATTTTAACCTTTGATTCAATTCACTCAGAATTTTAATTCTTCTGAAAATGAATAACAAGACATGTATTCCTCCAATCGATGAATTCATTGTATATTCGGCGAAAGGCAAACAAAGTGGACATCACTGATATCATTGGAGTCATTAACTTCTGGACCATTTCACGACTTACTCGACTTCTGTAAAATTCTGTATATTGAATGACATAGAGTTGTCTGAAACTCCAAATCAGATTCAATATAAGCAGAACAGCATTCAGTAGTGACCAGAATATGTTGTTCTCGAAAACATAATTGAATAGACTTTTTGCACCGTTTGTATATTGGAGTTGAATGTTGTGTTGTTGAATACCAGGACAAAGTTTGACTCCTTTGTTGACAACCATTTGTGTCAAACATCTTCTGTGTATAAAGTGCTTGGCTTTGGAACAGAAGCACTCTTTTACCGAATCGGGAAACTCTTCAATTCGGTGACAACAGACGTAACATCGGCTCATAATTGACACGAGTATTCAAAACGATATAAAATTCAAAATCTTTCTGATCATAGACTTGAAACTTTGGCATTTTTTGAAAAGCAATTTTAATCAATTTGCAAGAATAGAATTATCTCAACAATTAATGTAAATTATCTATTGATTAAAATTAATTTTCTTGATTTGTTGAGATCGCGGTCTTTTACCTAACATTTGAAACAATCGGTTCGACTGATTCTCACGTTTTGCTGATTATATTTTTGAAATTAGTTTTCGGCTTCATTTCGATTTTCATTCTTCGTGTTAATAATTGCATTAATTTCTGACTTAAATCAGTGATACTTTGTGATAATAAATGGATTTAATGTTGGGAATACCCTTCCTTACAATAGGGTCAGTTTGGAGTATGATAGGAATCACCGCTTTTGTGTCTTATTACTTCTGGCGAAAAGGTGGTCAATGGCCTGAAATTTATGAAAACAACCAAAGAATGGGCGCTAATCAGAGATATGTAATAAGATTTAAATTTTCAAAAGGCAAGAAAGACTTCAATATAAGGAACACTACTATTAGTATCCAAGTATTCACTTCTCAGCACAAACCCATATCATTGTTCACAATGGGTCCGACTCTTTTACAATCAGCCCGAATGGGTAACGACAATACAAAAGAAATGAAATTCATTCTGAAACGCAAAACCCCACTTCCGAAGGTTGTGAAAGTGGCGCTCAACCATAATGGAAAGGGAGCCCTATATGTCAATACACTTGAGATTCAAGGAATCAATTGGGAAAAGACACACATCGCTTATATCAACGAATACATTCTACAGCTGAATGATATGGATGCCAGAGTCAAACAGAACTACCCTTCCGGCACACAAGAGAGTCGAGAGGTTGAGAGTGAAGCCATCGTTTCACAATACATGGAATTTACCGAATATCTGGCCTTCATTTGGTTTGCAATCAATTTTATTCCATTGATTTGTGTGTTACTCATTCTGTGCGATACAAAAGATGATACTGCTCAAATGAAACTTCACTTCTGCACTGACTTTCGTGACGGACTCTTCTCGAGTGCGATGACTGGAGCACTATCCGGGTCAATAACGACCGTCATTTTCACTGTTTTTATTATGATCTATCGATTTGTGGTGAAGACCGGTGTCGCCAAGGGATCGAATTGCTGTGGGGTTTTCAAAACTGTGTATATCGTGATTGTGGTCACAATCGGAGCTCTATGTGGAGGGTTGTCCGCATTTGTTACTCTAAAGAGAGGCCAATCCTCAGCAAATTTGGAAGAGTTTGAACTCCAATGGGTTCTATCGTTTTGTTTAGGAGATGTCATCTTTTTGTTGATTTGGAGCCCTATTATATCGATGATAGCCCTTTGCATCGGTTTCTTTGAGGGCACAGAATCGTCACCAAAATCCTTCGATAATATGACTGAACTGAGCAAAACTGAAACCCAAAGGAGTCGCAAATTTAAAAGAGCCAAAAATCAAGACAAATCCCGAAAGGAGGACATGAAAGACATGAAAGAAAGCGAAACTTACCATAAAATGATTACTGCGGGTAACACCAAAGTCAAGTCTGTATCACAATATCCTGGTCCTGGAGTCAGCCCAACGAAGGAAAAAGGTGGGAAGAATGAGCCGAATATCAAAGTCGGTGATAAGAAAGTGGCAAGAACCAAATCCCAAGAGTCGATCGGAGAGGGATATTACAAACAATTGATGAAAGGACAGACTAAAGTCAAATCAATTTCTCAGTACTAAACAAATTGGAGCCAAAACTTGTTATTTATTGGATTTTGACTCAATTTTTAACTTTTTATTCTTTAAAATTAAATATTTGTTTAATTATTAAACTCTAATAAAAATTTAGATTTTAAACAAAAACTTTTGTCTAATGAAAAAAAAGTTGAAAGTTAATATAACCAAGAATACATGCTAGCTCGCTCATTCTATTATTATAACAAGAGTAGGAATTCAAAACAATTGCAAAAATTAGTTTGAATTCTTCAGTAAAACTTAGTTCAAAAAATGATTAGATTTGTGACCCCTTTACTGCTGTCTTTGACTTTGATGTGTGTCTCAGATTGTGCTGAGTTTTGTGACCTCAAGTCATTTGACAATGTGTTTAATGTTGGTCATTTCGTTCATTTGACCAGATGTGGTCAGGTTTGGACTTTCGACCCACGAATGAACGATAGGAGCGGTGGTTTTATCAGAGACTACTCCTGGTACGTATTCGCCCGTGGACATTTCCATAAAAACATAGAAACCCGTTATGGAAAATATGACGATAAGTACCTGCGTTTCGCCGCCTTCTCCTTCCATGAGATAGAGTGCGGACACATAAATGAGAACATCGCAAAGAAATGCCATCAGGCTATAAAACGGTGGAACAATTTCGGGGTTATTGTCGACAACTACACCGCCATTGCCTTCAAATACGAATACGAAATCTATTTTCGAAATGACACAAACAATGCGCTGTCCTTTCCATCCATTCAGTACATGAATGAAACGCGAGACAAATTTTGGCCCGACATCACCGCACTCACCAAAGATTTTTATAATTGGCCCGCAAAGAGTGCATCCATTCATTCGGCGCTATTCTCTCCAAACGATTATCTTCTTTATATCGGTTTGAATTGACTTTCAATTAATCAAAGGTTTTATTGTTTTGAATGTTATTTAAATCAGTTCTTCTAACGGACGACGAAAAGCACTTTTGCATCACTTACTTAAATATGGATGAAATGCTTTTTGATGTCCAAAAAATTAACCCTGATACTTACAATTGGATGCATCCCAACTGCTTTACTGGTCATGTAATTGGAATGTTCTACGATGAGAGGGAGGGCAAGTCATATATTGTGGGCCGGGTTAACGAAATTAACCCTCAATTTGAAGACCAGGTCTACACTTTGAACACACAAGAAGGAACTCCGGCTGAGTTTTCCCCTCTGGTCAGTCATTAGATCATATAAAATGATTTTAAATAACAATTATTCTTCGATACCGAAAAAGTTTAAGAGATTGAAACGTCGAACGGTTAGGGTGTCCGGTGAGGTACAAAACCTGCGCGATTATTTCGGATGTCATACCAAACAGATGATGTCTTCTTTCAGAAAGAAGAGAGCCGTCGAAGAGAGCAAACAAATGACTAGATTTAGTTGGAAAGCCTTTCACAAGGAATTGAATGAAGACTGGATTCAGTTGTCTGTTATGTCAGTTGTCGTTCTTTTTCTACTTTTCCTTATTTTCAAACAGACTAAAAATTAATCGATATTTTGAACAAATTATTCATTACTTTTGACAAAAATCCAAATAAATTTAAAAAAAACCTAATTTAGATTCATTTGATTCAATAAATTTAAGGACAGTTCAGGAGAACTACTGTCAAAGTCTGAAATTAAACCAATAAATGATAACTCAATTGTAGTTTTAATTATATTATTTCAATAAAAGATTATTAATAATATATAATAAACTAATTATAAATAAACAAAATTCATAACTTATTCGCGAAAAATCCGTAATTGAGTTCAAAACCGGGATTTCTTTCTTAACCGAAAAGAATAGTGTGTTTAGTATTGAGGCCCGCATTCGACTTATTGTTGATTCTTAGCACAAATTCCTCGAATTCTATTCCATGACATTTGATGTCAGCTTTAATATAAACCAATCAATCGATCAAATTATTGAGAATTATTAGAAAGCCATACAATGAACTCCTTTGGCAAAGAGGAAGGCGTGAATCATCTCATGAAGAAGAGTGTCGGCAATCAGTTTAATGAAATCCCATTTCAGAAGATTCTCAGATAAAACAATTCCGACATTTCTTGTGATGAGAAACAATCAAAAATAGATTATTATATCATTAAAATTGAAGTTTTGAACATCAAATACATACTTAATATCGAAATAAGTGGTGGCAGTGGTCACCAATGTGTCGGACCAAATCAGTTTCACTCCTTTCCTTTGCAGGCCTTTGGAAAAGTGTTTTTCGTCAAACTCTTCGAATAGTTTTTGAATTTCAAATTCTAGAAGTAAATCAAGTGATTGTTTGAAATCAGCATGTTCACTTTGGGTTTAAAATACACTTGAATTTACTTTTCAGTGATTGTCTTTTCTGTAGGTTTGGCTGAATGTGGTTAACGTTTAGACTATTTTGTGTTAATTCGTCGATTTGTTTGCACTTCTCTTCGAATTTGATTTTAAACTCTTCGTAGAAATGATCTAAAAATTGTAATAAAAATTAATTTATTATAAATCAGATCCAAAGTTAACTGTTATTTGTTTTGGTGATCAAAACGACGAAAACGACTGCCATTTGACGCAACAATTTATTTGCTGTCTCTTTGAGTCCCATAGACTTCCATCGATATGATAATCGAATTTCATAAATATCTTGACTAAAATCATAACCAAAATTGTTTTAATTGAATGATTAATGAAAATAAATCTCACTCTTCTTCGACGACAACCAGTGAGTGACAAACTGATGGTAAGTCGGCGTAAGAAAACCGAACATCTCTTGCGGTAAGTAATCCGCCAAAAAAACTGTTATCC